>JAUUEB010122814.1:0-14811 GCA_032362205.1 Clione limacina
GGGAGTTGTGGTTACAGAGAGAGACAGAGTTGAACATTTGCACATTTTGTATTAAATGTTAAATCAATGCTTGATCTCTTTCCTTTATAAAGATAATCTATTACATAATAGTTCAAATATATTCTTTACGGATAAGCTTTTCGCAGTTATTTTTTCAAGAAACAGAAAGTTCCGTAGAAATAATTCACTCGAGAAAAAAAAGAAAAAGAAGTATACTAACGGATTAGGAAAGCCTAGACATTAACTATAGCATTGTAGAAACATACTCTAAAAGAGCCCCGAAATCAAAATCCTCAGCATCTGTAGTTGCTTTCTTCTGACCAAAGTCGGCCTGGTCTTCCTCTTTCACTTCGGCCTTGGCAGCATCTTGTTCACCAAGTTCTTCATCTCCAGTAGCTACAGCTTCATTTATACCTTGATCATCTTCCTCAGTGTTCTTTTCAGCACTGTCGTCTTTTGTCCGTTTTCTAACCTGTCAAAAGCAATGATTAAAACAAGATAACTTGGTAACTTAGAATTGATCCTCTATAATCATATAATAAGACTTTTAGGCAAAGATGCTGATTGTTTGTATATCAAGAAAAGCATCATTACTTAAACCAAAAAAGGAAAGATTTTTTTCTGATTGAAGAGTGGATTTTGATACATTTATTATGCAGGATATTTGTATTAAAAAACATGAAATGACAAGTGGGGATGTGGGTTAAATAGGGTATTGATTATAGTGTAATTATGTATGAAAAATGTCATTTAGTGCAGAGGCGTATCCAGGATTTTGAAAAAAGGGGGGGACAAAGTTCAAAAGAGCACTTTTCAACTTAATTTTTGTAACAAAAAGAGCACTTTTCCGAGAAAAAGGGCATTTTCCACGAAAAAAAAGGCATTTTCAAAAACATTAAGGCATTCGTTTTACCCCTTGAAAAGATCTGTTTCTGAAAAAGGGCACTTTCCTAATCTAAAAAAGGCATAATTTAACCTTTTTTTCAATAAAAAGGGCATTTTTTAAGGGAAGTATGCCTACTTTTTCTTCTTTCCTTCTTTTTTTCTCTTCTTTCCCTCATTTTCTCCCTTTTTTTCTCTTTTTTGAAAAGGGCATTTTATCCCACCCGTAAAGAAGAAAAACGAAAGGGGGGGACATTCCCCTGTGTCCCCCCTTAGATACGCCCCTGATTTAGTGTATACTTTTATCATGAATGTGGTATGTAAAGTCAGACTCACCTTCAAATCCTGTGATTGCAGTATTCCATTAATTCCTATACGTATCTTATCTCCCTTCCTGAGCTGCTGTGCTACTCTGCTGCCTACCGAGCCTTCGATGTTGTAAAATTCCTCGGAATTTTTAAAACCTGAAAATGGTAGAAAGAATGCACTTTCATTTTGGAAATTTAACTTGAAAAAATGCTAAGTCATTAACCTTCTATGTGATTTGTAAATGACTACCAGCACAATTAAAATGACCGATGGCAAATCGTAATGGTCTAATCATGCAAATATACAATGGTGCAATAAAAGATATAAAAATGAAGGTTGATACAAACTGTATATCACTGGTAAATTTATTATGGTGGCTGTATATTTGAATGATCTCCCTGCGAGCACTTGGTTTAGTTTCCCAACAAAACTCAGATGAATTAATGATCAATATCCCTGAGGTGTCAACGAAGTTATTGAGTATTTTAATGTTTGCTTGAATGTAAAGCATTTGAACGTTTAAGCCTCACAAATCTATTTTTCAGACAACACTGTTATATACAGTGTATTTTTTTTCAAAGCCCTCTTGAATCAAGAAAATAAATTTAATCTTTGACACGATCAAATACATCGAGCTTAACACTGTGCGAACATCTGAGTTTGCTTTGTAAAACAGCGATAGTGATAACACGATCTGGGTATTAATAATACCTCCAAAACTCATACATAAATGCAAATAGTACAAACACACATGAATAATTTACAAGGCGATTAAATATTTGAATACTGTGATATCAAACATTTAGTGTATATTCAAAATTTAAGTAAATACGAGAGGAAGAAAGATCAGGTAAATTTGTAAAAGGTTTAAGGATATGTACATATTATTTGAAAATAAAATGACATCTGATTCATTATAGTTCATTGTTTAGTTTTGAATTAATTTCGATAAATTGTTTATATGATAAGTATTGAATTCGTTTAATAAGACTTATCCGTATTGGTTCTCCTTGACATTCTTTCTTTGATAATACACTAGTGCAGAAATGTTAGAAAAATAAAATGTATTTGTATTCGAATGATAAATACGAAACCTCATATAACGAAACATCTATATTTGACTTACTAGCAAAAACGTCAATGACCATTGTCTCTTAAACGAGGGGTTAAAAACTTTATCACAGTATAATTTTAATATATCGTATGTTGTACTATAACATACGAAAGACCATTATCTATATTTGTCTTATTCGCAAAAGCGTCAATGCCCCCTTGAACAGAGTTTCTTGAAACGAGGATTTCGATTAAAAGATGTTACAACAATATAAGTCCAATATATGATATTTATTTTAATAACATTAAAACTATGATTGACTTACTGGCAAAAGCGTCAATGAACCTTGATCATTGTCTCTTAAAACGAGAGTTTCGATTAAAATACGTCACAACAATATAATTCCAATATAAAATAATTATTTCAATAACCTACTAATGAACATCTATATTTGACTTACTAGCAAAAGCATCAATGACCCCTTGACCATTGTCTCCTGCAGATCCACCAAAGGTCAGCCATGCGTCCAGTGATGGAGGGACATCATCAGGTCTCTTGGCACCACGGACAAACTTTCCCTGAGCTAAATTACTGTTCTCGGACTTCCAATGATCACGTATCTGATTGGTCAGATCTTTGCTATTCCGGCACGTCTCTAGAAGGTCATTGTCTACCTTGACTACCATGAAACAATCTGTTGCTGGTATGACGTTCTTCAGACGACCTGGTGAACAGTAACATTTAGAAATGTAGATATGAATGATAACACAGTAGAAAAGTATGTATATATATATTAATGATAACACAGTAGAAAAGTATGTATATATATATTAATGATAACACAGTAGAAAAGTATGCATATATATATATTAATGATTCACGAGTTTAATATATGTGAGTAAATCACAGAGCACACAACACAGTCACTTTTGTATTCCTCACTCAGTATATAAGAATCACTTTATGACAATAATAATACATTAAATCACTATATATGAAGGCCAGTTTCCCAAAGTAATAATAATAGTAGGCCTATATACTTTATTTACCCAGAAGGTAACTGCAATATGTTATGACAACTGCCCATAAACCGATATTCGTATTACGTACATGTACATAATATTCAAACACACTCATACACCCTCACATGAACACACTCATACACCCTCACATGAACACACTCATACACCCTCACATGAACACACTCATACACCCTCACATGAACAGCAATAGCATATAAATAAAGACATATGTAATAATATCGCTATCTGATAACCACTATACAAATAAGTGTTCAGCCAACAATTGAGCATTAAGCATAAGAGAAAGTCCGCTACCAGGTTCTCCTTGGGGGATGCCTGCTAGTATCATACCTAGGTTAGGCCCTTGAAAGGAGGATGGGTAGGGTGAATAGTAAGACTAGATTAGACGCTATATACATGCCATGTATTATTATTATTTCATAATGTCTGTAAGTGTAAACTAAATTATAAACAAAGGCAATGCATACATAAATAACGTGCCGAGTGCTGCCGTAATATAGAAAAAGTGCCATTCTTTATATGATACGATCATGCAGTACATTTTCGAAGGTACAATAAATAATAGATGAGTCTTAGTCAGGGAAATGTCTTCTACAGTGCCTTTTGATCTAGATCACGCATCCATTTCAAAATTTGAACCGTAGTTAAGGAAATTATCCCTATCTTATCAAGAAATGCTCCGTCAATTTATAATAGAATAGACCAAAGTGAACATTAAAAGCAGAAGGTGGACACAGTGGTGCAGGAAGGATAACAGACATTGGAATTTCTTGATAATTTCCACATGCCCCTCAAATTCAGGGTCACAAACGAGAGTACCGATATCCTTGCATATCTGTTCTTTATGTCGTAGAAATATGACAAAACAACATGTTTGTCTATATCCATGTTAACCTGCAGATCTTACCAGTAGTCCTGGGTCGACGTTTTAAAGGTTCAGGTTCTATGTTCTCATTCTGATATCGATTCTGTGATGATGAGGTCAAAGGACGACCTTGAACTTCAACTGTGATAATTAGAAATATGACCTGGTTATTATGTATGATAATATAATATAGGAACTTTTATGTTATTAAGTCTAAGTGCTAAATTCTTTTTGAATTGATTAAAAAAAAGCATGCACACAGAGAAACGTTATACCTTATTTTCATTTTTATTAATGACATCTTTATGTGTCTTACAGCTTCTTGTCTAATCACAGTAAGGGGGGGGTGTTCTCTTTTCAATAGCAAGGAGTGTATAATCAATGCAATCACATAAAAGGGAGTGTATGTACTATGCAATCACAGTAAAGGGAGTGTATGTACTATTCAATCACAGTAAGAGGAGTATATTGTCTAAGCAATCACAGTAAGGGGAGTGCATTATCTATAAATCAGAGTTAGGGAGTGAATTATCTATTCAATCACAGTAAGGGGAGTGCATTATCTATAAATCAGAATAAGGGGAGTGTATTATCTATAAATCAGAGTAAGGGGAGTGTATTATCTATAAATCAGAGTAAGGGGAGTGTATTATCTATTCAATAACAGTAAGGGGGTGGGTGAATTATATATTTAATCACAATAAGGGGAGTGAATTCTCTATTCAATCACAGTAAGGGGAGGGAATTCTCTATTCTAACAGTAAGGGCCGTTTATTCTCTATTTAATCGCAGTAGTGAATTGTATATTTTATTCAATCACAAAAAAATGAGTGCATTCCATATTCAATCACAGTAATGGAGTACATTCTCTATTCAATCACAATAAGGGGAGTGAAATATCTATTCAATCACCATAAGGGGTGTTAATTCTCTATACAATCACAGTAAAGGGAGTGAATTCTCTATTCAATCATATTAAGGTAAGCGTATTCTCTATTCAATCACAGTAAGGGGAGCATATTCTCTATGTAATCATAGTAAGGGGAGAGTATTCTCTAAAATCACAGTAAGTGGCGCGTTTTCTCTTTTCACTAACGGGTTCTCTAAACATTGAGCCATTCATTACAAGAGTAAGAACAAACATTGGAGAAGTTATATGTATTCATAATACATGTTATACTGGTAATTGTTAGAATAAAATTGGAAACTCAAGAAAAAACAACTACGATCTTTTCTGAAGAAATGCTTCGTATGCTATCATAGGTTACAAAGTTAACTCTTTCCTTTGCTGATGATATTTATGACCACATACACGTTGTAAGTTTTGGATACTATAAATTTCCCTTAATAGATAATTTCAAATTTCCAATTGTGACTTTCTTGTGACTTGTGAGGTTTCTTTTTCAGTTGTATTCAAGTTTATAACACATATCATTCAATAAGTCATTCTGTTTATCCATTGTGCTATGTAGCCTTGAGCGGTTTTTTTAATGTTTCTTCCTATTTGAAAAAATACTATGAACATGATTAAAGACAAAACAATTTAGATAATTTATCACATTAGAAAGAAGTCATTGACTTATGAAACCTGGTATTACCCATCTATTTAATACATAAGGATGAAGCACAAAGATACACAACTAAACTTTTTTCATTCACTCATGTTCTAAGTACATACTTTTTGCTCTGATGTTCTCTGACTTGGCATTGGGTATGATACTTGGCTGTCTGCGTTGTCTTGGAGGAGCAGAAGTTGAGACTCTGAAATGACACAAGAAGTTCAGATAACTTCATGTAAGTACGTTGTCAAAACAGTATTCTATTTCCTGTAGATCTTAGGTTCCCCTATCAAATATATAGAAATAATGAGACTAATCTTTGGACATTCAGATTCTCTAATTTTTATTAAACTCATTACTTTCATTGGTTTTGGCTTCGTTAAGAGGCGAGCATATCAAATAAGAGTTTACTTCGCACAAGTGTTGATAAAATATGCCATGTCAGCATTAAGTTTACTTTGAGGTTCAATATATGCGTAAAATGTATAATAAAAAGTATTAAAGACTTTAAAGAGACATATCAAACAGACAGTGTATATAAAACACTTCTCACTACCCAAACAAAGAATACAAATAGCTCAATTAAATCCTCGGAACTTCAAAGGTGGACGTTAACACCTCATTAACTCTATAATCATTGATCATGACATTGGAGTCAACTTTTGTGAAACATTTGACATTTTTGCCGCATTGCCGAGCTACAAAAACAGCTCAAAACACATTTACTTTTTATCTTAAGAGATTTATGTCAAGCTGACATGCTTTGCCTGTGATATAATCTGAGATTACTACTTGATGGTGTTTAGTTAGTGTCGGAAATCGCCTAGTTAAGCGATCTTAGAAAGCTTGAGACAAAAATGGCCTTTGGGCGATAAAAGCTTGGATATTGCTCTTTATCGTTTTGGGATCGATATCAAACATAATCACGAAGCAAAGCACTACAAACCAGGTGCGTAGCCAGGATTTTGAATTTGAGGGACAACTTTGGATATAATCAAATCAATGGGCGCGAAGCGGCCGGACATTTTTAGATTAGTTATTAATAGTGCAAATTTGGGCACTTTTAGTCTCATATGGGGCCGCGAAGCTGCCGAAATTTTGAAAATAAGTAAAACATTGTACAAATTTAGAGCTTTTTAGATCGAAATGGGGGGGCATTCTTCCATGTCCCCCTGGCTACGCGCCTGCTACAAGCACATAATACATGTTAATCACAAGAGCGTTGATAAAGACTTTGCAACTTTGGTTGACTTTTATATTTCTGTTCATGTTTTTGCCATACATCTTTGTTTCATAAATAAAATACCTTAGAGACTCAAAGAGAAAATACGACACGTCGATATTGTTCGTTCCCAAACACATGTGCGTCGAAAATGTATTATAATAGCTTTAAGCAACAAACAAAGTTTTTTGTGCTAATCTCAATTGTTGTGAAATTCCATATTTCAGGAACACGAGAGTGACTATATCATACACGAGAGTGACTATATCATACACGAGAGTGACTATATCATACACGAGAGTGACTATATTATACACGAGGCTCAGTTCGTTAATCACTATGTAAGCTCTATTCTGTTCTCTATTAATTGTGTGCTTACAAAGTATAATACATTGATTTTACGAATCCTCATTAAATTGAATAGGAGTCTTTTCAATGCGAAATTAACTAAATGCAACACCTTTGATTTTTGAGACTGTATATATTGTCAAATTCGTGTGGGGAGATAAGTGTTATCGAACTTGCTAAAGCTAGTTCGATAATCTTATCTCTCCCCACTCATTGGGCAGTAGATATGGTCTAAAAAATAGACTAGTAGTTTTTTTCCTAATAAAAGATTATTCGAATGAATAAAGAAATTGAATGGTTGAAAAGACTTTGGTTGATGCAATGTTGATTGTTCCTCGTTGTTAGACCTAGAGACCAGTTTGTTTTAATGGCAAAAGATAATGAATAGTCTCTAAATCGGTCTAGTGATTCTAGATACAACAAAGTTTATTCAAAATGTTTAGCGAATTGGGGTTTCTTGTGTGACTTCGTGGCAGTATTTCTTAGAATTGTAAAAAGGTAAGACATTTAAATGGTAAGCTTGTACTGTCTTCGCCACTGACTTTAAGTAAGAGGACAGTTAATCTATGTGTGTTATAAGTATACTCATTTTGGCAGTGAGTGATTAAAATAAATTTATTAGTTTTCTAACCTGTGTTTGGAGTATAGATGCCTGATGAGTCTCTGTTGTTCATCCAATATGTCCAGTGTATTCTTGGGTCTGTATGTCCGAGTTCCAGGCAGGTCAATGTCCACTGTGCGACAAGACAACACAGGCTGTGAGGGCACGTAACTGTGACGATGTTCTATGTCTCCCAAAGGTCGGTTCTGTTGCAATACAAACAAATAGCTTTATAATTACGGATGTTAACATGTTGCAACAACATGATCATCGATTATATAATACTAGCTACTGACGTGTTCTTCATTCAATATCGTTCTCGTGACATAATTGGACAACTGGCCTTAATGCATCATACAATGAGCCAAGTTATCAGGTGCTACACTGATAAGGACAGTATTGATTAATCCTGAACTTTGGATGATTAAATATGAGAGAATCAAGGGAAAATCATGAATACATTTAAATTGTTCCACTGTTCATAGAAATAAGCGCAAACTATTTCCTATCGTATTTAGAATCAAGATTGAACATTGCAATCTAAAAGTGAAGGTTTTAAAACACATAAGTATCATGGTCGGTTTGTGTTTGAAATGATAGTTACGTCATTGGTTTGAAATAAATACAATAATCAACTCCGACTGTTTGAGTATTAGAAACACATGAAACATAAAAAATACAATGGAACACTTAAATTAAAAGGAAACGAACCTAAATATAACTACAATGGGTAAACCCATAACTATCTAGAGTACAGAAATAGATCGACGATTTGATAGGAAAGTAAAGAGGGATCAACATAGTCATGCAGTTTTAAGAAATATGTCATCGATGTTATGTTCATAGCGAAAAGATACAAAGACAAATACTTTTATTTATTCATTTTTGATTCTTTTCTTGAAGAGTCTATTTCTTATTAAGTCTCATTACTGATTCATAACCCATAGACTGATTCTGAAAATGCGTATTTGGGTGATTCATAACAAAACTTATATTCCATGGAAATAATTTGAATTGATATTGCCGTGTTTGCAGTGACATTTTCTCCAAACTGAATATGGAGAACCAAATAATTTATATGCACATGGCAGTAGCTCAATAAAAGTATTAAATGATATCCTCGAAAATCTAAATTCTACTTTGTCGATATCTACTATTAGAAGTAGTTCATTTCGAGTAACCTAAGTCGCAAATGGTCTGTTTAAGCAACTTTTTTTTGTTCCTTTCAAATTTCGTTCACTGTGGGGTGACAAATGGTCACAACAAATCTCGGATGAATTTCTGTTCAACTATGTAGTTAGAATCTCTAATGGTACAAGAGTTATTTTTATTTTTATTGACATGGAATTTGTTTTCAATAACCAGGAAGTCTTAACAGCAGGCACTTATCTAGGAACAATGTATGTATGCCCCCCCCCCCTCCTTCCTCTAAAAAGCGCCGATATCCCCCACTCCATTTAAAAATCCAAGATAGACGCCTGCTTAACAGACACTCTATTTTGACGATTTAGTTTTGGTTTTGTCCAGTAAGCAACATCAATCACAAAATATGAACACAACTTTTGAGTACAAAGTTAAAAGAATTTTATAATAACTAAATTAAGGTTGGCTCTAAGCTACACCAATCCATCTTGAACTATAATTAATATATATATTGACTAAACAATAAAAAAAAGTTGTTCTACAATATCAAGGATTGAACCAGAGGTATAAAGTGCTACCACGTACTTAAGACGGAACATGATGAGAGGGACATCCCTGACATGTCGACAAAAGGATAAGTGAAATGACATAATATGACTAGACAAGATTCAAGATTCAAATATTATTATTTAGGCTTAAAAGTCATAGGTTTTACTTCATCAGTTGCAAAATTTTGAAAATACAAGTAATTTAACATGAAAACGGTATATTCAATTAAACAACATCGCCTTTTATATTGAATTTATTGGCCAACTCTCATTTAAGGTTTTCATTGCTAGTTACTAGGGGGTGTGGGTTTCTCTTTATGACCCATGACTAATATACTGCTGGTCAAAGTCCCTGTATGCGTCAATTTATAATTAAAAAAATGTTATTGTTTGCAATATATTATTATAAAACACAAAATTCATGGTTAGTTGATTCGTGCAGGGGTTATGCAAATGAGGGTTTCTTTATAAAAGGCAGATTATTTAATGTAATAAAATCACTTGCATGACCCCTGTACGAGTCAATTTAACATTAAAATGTTGGTGACTTCAATTTATCGAGAATATACACTCTAAGTTAGCATAATATACTAAGTTAATTAAATGCTGATAAATAAGGCACAGCAGTTGCCAGCGAAACTGAAAGGGCTATCGTTTTTCCTGTATATTACTATATCCGCTGAGCACATATCTAAAAAGAAATGTTTATACGTAAAAGTCAACCAAAGACACTAAATTCTTTTTCATCTAAATTAAGACGTGTAATTCAAGCAATTTTATTGGTGCTGAACATTAAGATACGACAATTTGATTTTTTACCTTATCAGTGGTAAAAGTGTGTCTTTATGACGTCCTGGTCAATGTGGACCTCATAACTCAAGAACTAATAGTCGCACCGTAGAAAAAAGACATAATATTTGTAATTGTCTCGGCAGCACCACGACCAGTCTCGATCCATTCTGAGCATATTGGTGTTTTGAACATTGGTGAGCCCTAGTTGTCAGTTTGCTCAAGTTAATTTTTTGGCAAAGGCAAAATATTGTGTCTATGTACCCTCATTAAAATCCAAGTCCAGTTGAGTCAGGGGGTGAAGAGAAACCCTCCACCCCCCCCCCCCCGACTAATGTTTTTTTTATGTCATAAACCAAAAATAAGACGCATGTAAAACTTCTTCGTTATAACTAATCTGATAATACACAAAACGACAGTCACAATTGTTTATTGTGAAATCGTATTGACGTATATCTAAAAGCTATTAGATAAATATAAATTGTAAAGTTCCTCCTGTAACACTCTGTGTTTTAGGTCCATTTATTTTTTATAGTATGATTACAATTGACCAATTCAATACTTACCTTTATCTGAGTTCAAATCTTGTATTTTAATATAGGTTGATTATTCCTTATGCAAAGATGCCAATCGACGGACTAGGGTAGGTAATACAGACGGTAGGCAATACAGACTTTTCTTGATATTCCGAAACAAATGTTACCGTATTAAAAAACAAACAAAAATATGCAAGTAGTTTAAACCTACCTTTCATCACATTGTTTTATTGACAAAATTCCAGAAAATAATGAATAAATGTACAGAAGAATCCAAATATTGAACAAAGTCGCCGCCAGACTCCTGTCAAAGATATACTATATCAACAACTGACTGGCATTGGAATCCTACCCCCTAGTGGCGCAATCGCTTAAAGGATTCTGTACACGTTGGTCTAGCATCAGTTTAATGAAAGTAAAAAACGACCAGGGGCAAGAGGGGGCATAAGGAGGGGGCATTAGAAACGCAAATCGGTAACAAATCGAATGACAAGAAATTATAGGAAATCAATTTGTGTAGACGGACGAGTGAACCATTGAGTCAAACACAAGTAGTACAGACGATGTTTACATAGTGATCCTTTAATAGCATTAGATGAATATTTCACCACAGCCAGTATTACTCTGTGTGGCCACAACATATACCGGCTTTGTTCTATAACCATGCAAGGTAAAATGACAAGCAAATTAATTACCACTCCACTCGCGACAAGGCCGAGTGATTGATTTCTTTTAAACAAATATGTTAACCTTTTGTTGACCTTTACCGATCATTATGATAGTGTTTTCACTTAATTGACAATCACATAAAAGCTTGTAGCGATCCGACTACTGATTAAAATGTTGTCAATACGTACGTGTACATCTATTCTTTTTACTCGTGTCGGTTTCACAATTGTTTCCAAAGGTGTCGAAATTCCACAACAGACTGGATTTAATAGAAATGACCTAAGGCCATCTTCCATGGTTTATGTTGTTTGTTTCTTTGTTTTATCATAAAAGGAACCATGGTTACTATTGAAAAGCACCTGGGGTATGGTAAAAAAAAATTCGAGCGATCATTATAGACAAGAGAGTCCGGAGCGGAGTAAGAAATGTGCGCACCCCTCCTTCAAAGGATTTACTTACAAAAATGTAGATAAAAACCGAATTTTAAATTAAAAGTATTAAAAAACACTTCAAACAGTGATATTTGGACACAGATCCAACGAAGAACAACTTATGCTCAAGGTATGATGAGAAAGGCAGTACAAATACAATATCTTTTTTATCTTCTTTCTCAGAGGCGAACCATTGCAAGAGGGGTGCATACTTTTCTAACTGTGATCTGGACTCTTTTGACTATGACGACAACTCGAGAATTGTTTTACCACCGAAATAGACAATTGTCGATAAAAATCAAGGACAATCAAATAACAATCAACGAGATCACGGTGCATTCCATACGCCCGAAATAATTTCAAGTAGCTGAGAGCAGGCGCGTAATCAGTATGTTGAATAAGGGGGACATTCTGAGGCTGATTCAACCCAATGGCCGCTTTGAATTTTTAAAATAAGTTTAAATGGTGCAAATCTAGAGCCTTTTGGGTCTCAAAGACTGGGTGACATTCCCCCATTACCCACCCTGGCTACGCACCTGGCCGAGAGTATTATGAAACATAACAAAAAGCTTCCTAAACGCCTACAACGTCAGGTTCAAGGATGTGCCAGATATAGAACAATCTTAAGGTTATTGAGTGTTGACTGATGCCATCATCAATATGTAGGTTAAGAATTGACTTTTTGTGGATGTCTGGGCTCAGTTCGATATTCTTACAGAGGTCAAGCACTCAATAACCCCTCAATGTTATGCTCTACAAAACCAACAGAACTGCTTAGGCTTAGCTTTTTCTTATCATTAATGGTTAAAATCGGTAAATGCAAAAAAAATCTGATTTTAACAAATCCTCTCGCATATCAAAAAACAATGTTGACAAGATATCCCAAAATGGACCACAAAAACGCATGCTCCGCCATAGAAACATGTTTTGCATATCCGATTTTATAGATCTGACATGAATGAGCAAATAAAAACATAAATCCACCATTTTGAATTACGTCACAGTTTCCACTCTGATATGATTGAAATGAAGCGTATACCCCTGTATACCCCTGCATCAACCTTTTATCATCTCTTTACACAAAAGACATCAAGTACTTTTTGCAGCTAATAAATAGATCATGAACTCAGCTTTTTTTACGCCGGTGAAATAACATGTTGCTGATTTTTCCTTTCATGCACTCTCTGTAGGTTGAAGGGATTTAACACATGAAGTTTAGCTCTTTAAAATCATGTTCCATATCTCTCGATATGCGACAGAATTAAGATTTTTGCATAAGGGTATGACATTAGTTTGATAAAGGGGGGCATGCTTGATTTCAGTCTTATCAAAATTAAGACTCAGACGTCATTCATAATGGTAAATAAATCCATATGTGTAGATTTTCGAGTCGATCAATATAATGGACGTGTGAAACATTTATTGTTCATCAATTATTCAATTAATTTAACGTTTTCGAATCACTTCCAAGATAAAAACGTGGTGATATAAACTGATGATGAATGTTCAAAACATTTCTGTCAATTTTGGTGAACTTTGGAGATATTTCAAATTGATATAGTTCATTTGCGTTTCTTGTATCTGCCAGTAAAGACGATGAATTTAAAATGAAACCTTGTCCTTTTGAATGCTGCAATTTCTGAAAATAACGCCCTGACCTATATCCTGGACTTTCAATTTCTATGTCACAAAAAAACTCAAAGTATACACTCACACATCATTCCTGAAAAAATGTTCCGATAAGCAAACGGCCTGAACCAGAAAAAATGTGAAGATATTTCAAATCTGCATAAGCTTCACACGTGGACAATTTTTCAAAAAAGATTTTTGGGCGATCAGTCAACCATGAAAAGTATAACAAAATACGTACACGGATGTATCGTGTCTTACCTGTCAATGCGACACACTAATCCAAAGGAAAATTAATTTGTAATAGATTCCTTTCTATAGGTAGAAAATAATGTTACTGAATAACGGAGTCCCAAATGTTTGAATATATTATTTTTAATGAGTTTGTCTTTTCCGTTGAAGCTTGGTGATATATTATACACATTTATCGTATTGTTAGAATCACACAATACTCCTGACTAAAAGTGAATGTGTCGTGTGCCAGATCTGCCATAACTTTACAATAATGTCTTCACATTCGTGCTAAATTGACAGGTACATAAAGGCATTATAGCGTCTATATATTGGCGTTTGGTCCTTTTTATCAACACAAAACAAGCCAAAATGATTGATACATAGTGAAGCTACGTACCAATAACAGAAATCAGTTCTGTATCGAAAGGGAAAATTAAGGTCAGCGTAATGTGTCTTAAGACCCTAAGTTCAGATGAAAATATTTTCCTAACAATCAACGTGGGTGATTTTAGCGTTACTAGAGGATATACGTGGTAAATGAACCATGGACGCTTTCTAATTAAGACAGTTAAGAGAGGTTTGCCGATATTGGAATTATATCCGTGTAGCAATGACAAATATGTATGTCCTGGTAGAAATCGAAAGTTACAAAAATTATAGCAAGTACCTGTTTACAATGATAATTAATGTGGCATCAAGGATGATCGAAACATAATCAGACTCTGATATGTATCAAGAATTGTTTTTCAAAAGTAACATGACATTTGATTAACGTGTTGATTTTTACTATAAAAATGACAATAACATAAAAACAAATTTTTATCAAGAGAACACCATTGGAGCACAACTAAAAAATGATGTTATATCTCTAAACGCGTGTAGCGTAGTGGTCAGTGCACTCGCTTACCATGCGGAAGGTCCGGGTTCGAATCCCGCCGGGGACTCTCTC
>JAUUEB010123036.1:0-14808 GCA_032362205.1 Clione limacina
CTTACCTTATGATAATAGTGATGAGGATGTAAATGGGGAGAAAGGAATACCGACTGTCAATTTGATAGACTGTGCTTACCTTATGATAATAGTGATGAGGATGTAAATGGGGAGAAAGGAATACCGACTGTCAATTTGATAGACTGTGCTTCCGTGTTCTGATATAATAATGCATCTTCATCTTACTCCTCGAAAATACACCACCTCTTCAGACTTTGTGTGATGGCATCACATGATGCGTTGATAGAAGTAAAGAAATCAGCAGCACTGTGCTCTAACGCCATACGTTGCCAGTGAATTTTCTTTCAAACAATGTTAAAATATTGTAACATATTAACGAGATATGACAAAGTCTTAGGTGTTTTGCCAAAGGGGTATAATTGTTAACCTGTGCATCATTTCTTTCAGATTATAGTACATAGTTGCATTGCCTCTAATTCGAATGTGTGCAAAAATACGTCAAGAGTAATGTCAACTTCACCGAACGTGTTGGATTGTAAACCTTAAATTGGTTGCAGCGTGACCTACGTTTCACAAAACATCTTTTGTAACTTGTTTTTGTTTTACATTTCGCTAGTTATTTTTAAAAAAGAATTCATTAGCAACCAATAAATGATCATTTTTAATGGACGAATTCCTCAATCAAAGTATACAGGGTGATAAAAAAAACTTTAGTCTCTAAAACTCTCATATGATGAACACTTTTTGTTCCAATTAAAAATCGCTTTAGAATTCTCATATTCAGCTCAGGGGACCAAACTTGTTAAAATATTAGACCAAATAGTTTGATATTCACTTATAACACTCAAAACAAAAAGGTGTCTATTTTGGAGAAATGCAAAAAACGCAACAATAAACAAACGTCCAATGAACAGCATGCGATATGCAATTCCAATATCTGCATTGTCTAAAAGATATTTTCTTTATTTATCACATAAAAAATTGTTCATATTATTTGCAAACGTTATTAAAAACAAGGGCAGAAGAAGGTTATATAATGTGATTGAAATGACTCCTTTTCTCTTGATGCGGACTGTCACACGGCGTTGAAAAATGTGCCAGTATATTTTTAAACACCAGTGGTTTGATATCATGAATGTGTGTTTCAACTGATTGATGTAATCCGTCAAGAGCCTTCAGTAGTAGGGACTTGTACCAACCATTACGAATGCCCATGTGGCAACCCAGTGCAATCAATGAAACGCATCCTCTACGAGTGCGTCATTGGACATAACTGCACAGACAAATGACCTCAGAGATATGACCGAAACAGCCCAAATCTTGACCCAGTATTGTCGCGATAAGATTTGATTGATTGACTTAGTCAATTGAAGTCGATGTGTTGATGTAGATCCGGTCTTTGAGAAAACCCCAAAGGGTTCAAGTCTGGGTAATGAGGAGCCCACTGCGTTTCTTCGCATTTATCCAAAATTGACGCTTTTTCGTTTTGAGCTTAATATAAAAGTTAATATTAAACGGATTTGCCTAATATTTTAACAAGTTTAGCTAAATATGAGAATTCCAATTTAATTTGAACAAGAATTGTTGATTCTATGAGAGTTTTAGAGACAACCCTGTTTTTTATCATATGGCACATACATTTTACGTATATTTTGCTCATTTTCAGATTTCAGAACATACAATGCATAATAAAGGATTAGTAAAGCAATCCCAACAACAAAACCATTTTTGTTGAAAACATGCTTTGAAACCCACGTTAAGAATTTGCAAATGTATATTCGAGACATATGTTATTCTTTTCACATTAGAATGACACAATTATATTTGATCTGTATAAGCTAATCATCGATAAGTACCGCGTTGCTTTAAAAGGACGTGGCAAGATTATCAGCCTGACAAAAGAAAGTTGCTTTTTTAATTTGTCTCATGTTCTCCTAACTTGAGATAATCAAAGTTATATTTTTAAAAAAAATCATTACGATTATAAAAAAGATTACTTTTGTTACTGCTTTTTTATATGTAGAGATGACCTCAGTTGCGTTAAGAATTGTTTACGAGAAAACAGGGTCCTGGATTCTACGTCTGTAATATTTAAATTCATGAAGGTTACCGTTAAACTTAGCATTTGCTTGTCAATTGCTGGATTATCAAAAAACATCAATGTTGCAGTCACGTTGATGGCAAAAAACCCGAGGACTTTGAAATTAATGGATGCAAAGGGAATAAGGGTCAACATAAAGAAAGCCAAAGTTATGGGGTCCCGTCGTGAGTAAAGCCTCAAAACAAGACCGGAAGATGGTCATGCGGTGTTTGCCCACAAGGCGTCGGTACTAACTCTCCCCCGTTCTTGCTGGATCCATGGAAGATGTAGTTGAATACATTGCAGGCTCTCGACAGACAGAAACTTCATAAGCAAAAGATGCAGTGGTAATGTCCTACATATTGATGATATCTCGAAAGAGTTGGAATTCAATGGAAACAGATTAGAAGTCGTCATGAAATTCTCCTTTCTGATGTGGTGTTGAAAGCTGATGGTAGTGCACAGCCCTGATGAAGCATGGGGCAAGTTTAGAGGCATTCTGCCAATACTAAAATCAAAGTCTCTCCCGTCTCCCGTCTAAGTTAAAGGATCTAAGTTACAGACTGTCATGCAGTAGTACTGTAAAAACCTGGTGTGCAAACTTGAAGATTGAATAAGACTTCACAGAAAGGAGACGACCATGATCCGCTAAATTTTTCGCGGCACGCCAAAAGAAAGAGACTCCTGCAACTTACTTAAAAAGACGCTTGGTGTCATATCAATCGTTGAGTTGATGTGCTGCTTACGTCTACGCTGGTTCGGCAATCTTGAAAAAAATGAGGAGTGCAGCTGGTTAAAGAAGGTACAGACAGGACATAGTAATCACAGATGTTTCTGTCTCCGGCTGGCCCTCAAAGTCCTGGTGGGAGTTATCGTGGAAGACCTCAAGGCTAAAGTTTAGTGCCAGAATTTGTCATGAATCGTGACAAATGGCGAATCATTTCTAGGTGAAATGTGTGACTAAATGGAAATGGAAACCACAAAATAATGATTATGATGGTGATGAATGAAAGCGATAAATATATTACACAACAGTATCACTTAGATATATTATCCTCAATTTTCAACTATTTCCGTCAATTTCAGCTAACTAACAATGGCGAATGTAACTGATGTGCGATTGTGTGGTTTTGCAGAGGAAGATGATGAACCACATAGACAATTCTATGAAGATGCAAAGGTATGTCCAACTTAATAGTATGACATAACGTCCGAAGAAATGATAACATCTTTCTTCTATTCACCTAACTCTCCACTCTTCATTGCGTTAGATAGAACCCAGTGACCACTAGCTTCAAGGTCTGTTTCAGGGCGAAAAGTCGTAAAATCGATCCACGGGGAGGCCATTCCCAGGTCTTAAACATTTGTAGCTGTTTCTAAACTAGCGACTAACAAACTTGAACTTAATTGTATTTGTCAATTTGAACTGATTGACATACGTTAACAAATAAGCATAATCATACAAAACACACGAGTTTACTGCTCCAAACGCGTAGTCAAGGGTAAATGGGGACACCCCCCCCCCATTTTAGTCCAAAATGCTCCACATTTTACCTCCATTTTTAACTCCTTTCCACCCGCTTCGCGACCTTTGATTTGAAAATACCAATAGTTTCCCCCTCCTTTTCAAAATTCTGGCTACGCGCCTGCAATGCTCTATTATAAGGGGATCCACAGTCGTTGTTTTAACTTGTTGCCATGCTTTACCTTATTTAGAAAATGTTCAACGTGGTACATAAAGATTGACTTACATACTTTGACATTCAAATGGATAACACATATCTTAGAAGGCTTTGCAAAACATTTTTATTCAATAAGAATAACAAGTTTTATGGAATTATGAAATGCCATGATTGACATGTTAATCATGAATAAATCATAGTAAAGATTATAAGATAATAAAATGTCGGGTCGCTACGCTCCCTCATTCGTCGTTAAATCGTTTTGCTCGAATAATGATGACTAACGTCTTCAATTATCATGTGTTATAATCCTGAAACAAAAGATAAATAATCGATTAACGTTATAACTAATTGTCTTTCTGTTTGTTTCAGTTTGTGACGTCACTGTACATCCTACCAGTCATATGTTTACCTGGTCTTGTCGGCAACATCTTGACCCTAATTGTCCTCTCAAAGGGAATCTTCAAACAATCAACACATACTTTTCTTACTGCTCTCGCTGTGTCAGACACTATCAAGTTGTTAAATGAAATTGTCTACTCATTCATCGTTCTACTCGGCGTGTTGTCGCCAAAAGTTGGAAATCAGGGCTACGCTTATTTCAAACCTTACGCAACCTACGTGTTCAAGGCAACAACAGCTATCACAGCCTGGATCACTGTTTCTGTTGCAGTAGAGAGATATATCCTTGTGTGTCATCCAATACGATGTAAATATTTTACGACTCAGAAACGAGCAGTCACCGTTTCAAGCATGGTGTACGTTGCCATGATGTTGTTGACGTTGCCTTTTGCCTTCCGGTATCGAACAGTGGAATGTATCGATAGACACAAAAACGCATCAAGTATCGATGTACAATTCACGGAGTTGTGGCAAAATTACAACTTTGTTACACCTTATATCTGGTTTCTAAATACGGTGAAATTTATCATCCCTCTGAGCTTCCTAGTGATATTAAACACAAAGATTATCATAGATATGAGAAAACGTCGTGCTGCTGCCTTAAATTTACAAAGACGAACAAGCAGAAAAATTACGACAATGCTTGTTGCTGTCATTGTTGTTTTTATAGTTTGTATAATGCCAGAAGTCATCCTAATGTTAGTTTTCGCCTTGTGGCATGCGCAGATGTACTTTATTGAAGGAATCAGAGAGGTCACAGATTTCTGTGTGACTTTAAACAGTTCAGTTAACTTCATGATCTATTGTATGTTTAGTAAGAAATTCCGAGAAAGCTTTTCTTTGATATGTTGCCAGATGATGGGATGGGTTTCCAAACATCTTGATCTTCACTCGAGTGAAGTCTGTCATGAATTGTAAACCCCGGAATTTCAAAGAGATGTTAATTTAATCAGTGTGACCCAATTAAAAGACCAGGGGCAACCATTCGTAATGGAACAATACTTTATACATTTACTAGAATTGTGCAGAATGATTGATTTTAATTCATTTTACTAACTTCTTTTTAATTATGTATATATTTATGTCAATAAGTTATTAAGTGTTTTTGTCTTGTGAAATCTTCATAGTCAAATGGTATCCAGTACTGATACAACGATAAGAATTCGCTGTGGTAAAGAGGATCGAACTTTCTTTTAAAAGTTATACCATTCATATGGTTCAATCGTGAATTGACTAGCAGCGGCCATGATCACGTTGAAAAGATATCCCCAAGCAATTGGTGGTAAATGTGTTCATATTAGTAATTATAACCAAAATTATGTAAGGCTTGCACCATTGGTAACTTCTCATTGCTGCCTACCGTCAGTCCGTCAGTAGGGGAGGGGATACGCTCTTCTGCAAAACTTAAGCGTATTTAGCTATAACGGGATTGTCTAAGGGGTACTTCTGCCAACGTGAACCAGTGCTGTGCGGATTACTAGACCTCATTATCAACTTTGATTTGGTTAGATTATTTGTTTTGGGTAATCGGATAGTTTTTCTGTTATTTTGTTGGAATTCCAATATATTTGGATAATTTGAAAAAATATCAGATATGTTTTGGTTTGATTATATTGTTATCAGATTAAAAACAATTACGGCATGAAAATGATAACATTTATTAGTTAAAGTACTTACAAAAGAACCAAAAGGAAATATGTATGATATACACTTTCAAGATTTTTGAGCACTTCTTTTTTTAAATTCTTTTTAAACATAACCTTTCAAATGTATTAAGGTGTTTAAAGGTATTAAGCTTGCAAAATTTAAAAGTGTACAAGACAAATGAGTAGAATCAACCAACGAAAGTGGTTGTGTAAGATAAAGATTGACAACCTATTTTCTATTTTTGATCACTCTGCAAACTGGCGGGTGATAACTTTCTGTTAATACATTGAAATGTGTGTCTGTATTAATTTACAGATAGTCTACACTCTACATTTCATTAACCCTCTTATATGCTTTTCTATGATTAATAGAAAATCATTCATTTTACAACGATTTAAGATTGTTTATTTGAAGACCAACAGACCAAATCACAAAGAAATATGATTGTATAAAAATAAATTATAAAAACATCAATTGTGCTTATCAGTGGCAATACGTAATTTTTAATTATTGCAGTAGCACCTATACACCAACTAGAAACATGAGTACTCAGATAGAGTACAAACTCGACACCATGTGAAATAAAATCTTTCCTTATCGTACCATGTCAACATTACTTAAATATAACGTTATCAAAATATGTATTAAAAGTCATTGAGAACATTAAATTCCTGTTTGGATTGCATTACGCTTTAAACGATTCATGAATAGATCGTGTTCTGCACAACGCAACGCAAAGGAACACAATACACAGTTCCGCGCGACAAGTGCGGTATTGAACACGGAACAAGAAACTTGTTACACTGTGATGGAGACAATCAAGTCTCTATCATTCTTTGTTAATTATTTGCAAATCCATAACTCTGTAAATTTTTAACGGATGTTGCTGGAATTAAATAGGCGTTTTCTCTGGTAGACCTTTGTTTACTGAGATTGTTTACAGCTTCACGAGTTGTAATTTGGTTTATCTAGAATAGTGGTCTTACGATCTGTTTTGTCTCAGTTTTTTAAGAGAATTTGCCTGAGTATCTTTTCTTTGCATAGATTTGTGGTGACGCTGGATAAATATATATATATATATATATAAAATATAAATATATTCGAAACACTTTTGAATAGAGACCTCAAAATGATAACAATCATTGAGGAAATATAATTCACACAAACAACATTGCTCTCACCTCTTACAGGCTGTTACGCCTTTCGGCTCATCAGAGAGAATGGAGACATCGTGTTGTTTGGGTATCTATGCGTTGCGATTTGTCATCATCACGGGGTTTTGTCAAGTGCGAGTGAGTGCAAATACTCAATATTTGAGTTTACCGACCGTAGCCGGACAGAAGCACAATCGAATCGCCACTCTGAATCGTCACTACCGGGTTATATGTCCCCTGTTTGACATTGTCTTTTGTTTATTTAAGTGATTTATTATTTCTAGATGATCTAGATCTAGACTTAAATAAACAAAAGACAATGTCAAACAGGGGACATAAAAGCAACCTCTTACTTTGAAATTTCAGCTAGGCAAGTGTTTACAGTAATCCCAAATGATTAACACATTAGGTGCATTCGATTTCTATCTAGATTCATTAGTATCTATCATTTAAACCTGTTATAGATTGTATATATATATATATATATACAATCTATAACAGGTTTAAATGATAGATACTAATGAATCTAGATAGAAATCGAATGCACCTAATGTGTTAATCATTTGGGATTACTGTAAACACTTGCCTAGCTGAAATTTCAAAGTAAGAGGTTGCTTTTATGTCCCCTGTTTGACATTGTCTTTTGTTTATTTAAGTCTAGATCTAGATCATCTAGAAATAATAAATCACTTAAATAAACAAAAGACAATGTCAAACAGGGGACATATAACCCGGTAGTGACGATTCAGAGTGGCGATTCGATTGTGCTTCTGTCCGGCTACGGTCGGTAAACTCAAATATTGAGTATTTGCACTCACTCGCACTTGACAAAACCCCGTGATGATGACAAATCGCAACGCATAGATACCCAAACAACACGATGTCTCCATTCTCTCTGATGAGCCGAAAGGCGTAACAGCCTGTAAGAGGTGAGAGCAATGTTGTTTGTGTGAATTATATTTCCTCAATGATTGTTATCATTTTGAGGTCTCTATTCAAAAGTGTTTCGAATATATTTATATTTTATATATATATATATATATATTTATCCAGCGTCACCACAAATCTATGCAAAGAAAAGATACTCAGGCAAATTCTCTTAAAAAACTGAGACAAAACAGATCGTAAGACCACTATTCTAGATAAACCAAATTACAACTCGTGAAGCTGTAAACAATCTCAGTAAACAAAGGTCTACCAGAGAAAACGCCTATTTAATTCCAGCAACATCCGTTAAAAATTTACAGAGTTATGGATTTGCAAATAATTAACAAAGAATGATAGAGACTTGATTGTCTCCATCACAGTGTAACAAGTTTCTTGTTCCGTGTTCAATACCGCACTTGTCGCGCGGAACTGTGTATTGTGTTCCTTTGCGTTGCGTTGTGCAGAACACGATCTATTCATGAATCGTTTAAAGCGTAATGCAATCCAAACAGGAATTTAATGTTCTCAATGACTTTTAATACATATTTTGATAACGTTATATTTAAGTAATGTTGACATGGTACGATAAGGAAAGATTTTATTTCACATGGTGTCGAGTTTGTACTCTATCTGAGTACTCATGTTTCTAGTTGGTGTATAGGTGCTACTGCAATAATTAAAAATTACGTATTGCCACTGATAAGCACAATTGATGTTTTTATAATTTATTTTTATACAATCATATTTCTTTGTGATTTGGTCTGTTGGTCTTCAAATAAACAATCTTAAATCGTTGTAAAATGAATGATTTTCTATTAATCATAGAAAAGCATATAAGAGGGTTAATGAAATGTAGAGTGTAGACTATCTGTAAATTAATACAGACACACATTTCAATGTATTAACAGAAAGTTATCACCCGCCAGTTTGCAGAGTGATCAAAAATAGAAAATAGGTTGTCAATCTTTATCTTACACAACCACTTTCGTTGGTTGATTCTACTCATTTGTCTTGTACACTTTTAAATTTTGCAAGCTTAATACCTTTAAACACCTTAATACATTTGAAAGGTTATGTTTAAAAAGAATTTAAAAAAAGAAGTGCTCAAAAATCTTGAAAGTGTATATCATACATATTTCCTTTTGGTTCTTTTGTAAGTACTTTAACTAATAAATGTTATCATTTTCATGCCGTAATTGTTTTTAATCTGATAACAATATAATCAAACCAAAACATATCTGATATTTTTTCAAATTATCCAAATATATTGGAATTCCAACAAAATAACAGAAAAACTATCCGATTACCCAAAACAAATAATCTAACCAAATCAAAGTTGATAATGAGGTCTAGTAATCCGCACAGCACTGGTTCACGTTGGCAGAAGTACCCCTTAGACAATCCCGTTATAGCTAAATACGCTTAAGTTTTGCAGAAGAGCGTATCCCCTCCCCTACTGACGGACTGACGGTAGGCAGCAATGAGAAGTTACCAATGGTGCAAGCCTTACATAATTTTGGTTATAATTACTAATATGAACACATTTACCACCAATTGCTTGGGGATATCTTTTCAACGTGATCATGGCCGCTGCTAGTCAATTCACGATTGAACCATATGAATGGTATAACTTTTAAAAGAAAGTTCGATCCTCTTTACCACAGCGAATTCTTATCGTTGTATCAGTACTGGATACCATTTGACTATGAAGATTTCACAAGACAAAAACACTTAATAACTTATTGACATAAATATATACATAATTAAAAAGAAGTTAGTAAAATGAATTAAAATCAATCATTCTGCACAATTCTAGTAAATGTATAAAGTATTGTTCCATTACGAATGGTTGCCCCTGGTCTTTTAATTGGGTCACACTGATTAAATTAACATCTCTTTGAAATTCCGGGGTTTACAATTCATGACAGACTTCACTCGAGTGAAGATCAAGATGTTTGGAAACCCATCCCATCATCTGGCAACATATCAAAGAAAAGCTTTCTCGGAATTTCTTACTAAACATACAATAGATCATGAAGTTAACTGAACTGTTTAAAGTCACACAGAAATCTGTGACCTCTCTGATTCCTTCAATAAAGTACATCTGCGCATGCCACAAGGCGAAAACTAACATTAGGATGACTTCTGGCATTATACAAACTATAAAAACAACAATGACAGCAACAAGCATTGTCGTAATTTTTCTGCTTGTTCGTCTTTGTAAATTTAAGGCAGCAGCACGACGTTTTCTCATATCTATGATAATCTTTGTGTTTAATATCACTAGGAAGCTCAGAGGGATGATAAATTTCACCGTATTTAGAAACCAGATATAAGGTGTAACAAAGTTGTAATTTTGCCACAACTCCGTGAATTGTACATCGATACTTGATGCGTTTTTGTGTCTATCGATACATTCCACTGTTCGATACCGGAAGGCAAAAGGCAACGTCAACAACATCATGGCAACGTACACCATGCTTGAAACGGTGACTGCTCGTTTCTGAGTCGTAAAATATTTACATCGTATTGGATGACACACAAGGATATATCTCTCTACTGCAACAGAAACAGTGATCCAGGCTGTGATAGCTGTTGTTGCCTTGAACACGTAGGTTGCGTAAGGTTTGAAATAAGCGTAGCCCTGATTTCCAACTTTTGGCGACAACACGCCGAGTAGAACGATGAATGAGTAGACAATTTCATTTAACAACTTGATAGTGTCTGACACAGCGAGAGCAGTAAGAAAAGTATGTGTTGATTGTTTGAAGATTCCCTTTGAGAGGACAATTAGGGTCAAGATGTTGCCGACAAGACCAGGTAAACATATGACTGGTAGGATGTACAGTGACGTCACAAACTGAAACAAACAGAAAGACAATTAGTTATAACGTTAATCGATTATTTATCTTTTGTTTCAGGATTATAACACATGATAATTGAAGACGTTAGTCATCATTATTCGAGCAAAACGATTTAACGACGAATGAGGGAGCGTAGCGACCCGACATTTTATTATCTTATAATCTTTACTATGATTTATTCATGATTAACATGTCAATCATGGCATTTCATAATTCCATAAAACTTGTTATTCTTATTGAATAAAAATGTTTTGCAAAGCCTTCTAAGATATGTGTTATCCATTTGAATGTCAAAGTATGTAAGTCAATCTTTATGTACCACGTTGAACATTTTCTAAATAAGGTAAAGCATGGCAACAAGTTAAAACAACGACTGTGGATCCCCTTATAATAGAGCATTGCAGGCGCGTAGCCAGAATTTTGAAAAGGAGGGGGAAACTATTGGTATTTTCAAATCAAAGGTCGCGAAGCGGGTGGAAAGGAGTTAAAAATGGAGGTAAAATGTGGAGCATTTTGGACTAAAATGGGGGGGGGGTGTCCCCATTTACCCTTGACTACGCGTTTGGAGCAGTAAACTCGTGTGTTTTGTATGATTATGCTTATTTGTTAACGTATGTCAATCAGTTCAAATTGACAAATACAATTAAGTTCAAGTTTGTTAGTCGCTAGTTTAGAAACAGCTACAAATGTTTAAGACCTGGGAATGGCCTCCCCGTGGATCGATTTTACGACTTTTCGCCCTGAAACAGACCTTGAAGCTAGTGGTCACTGGGTTCTATCTAACGCAATGAAGAGTGGAGAGTTAGGTGAATAGAAGAAAGATGTTATCATTTCTTCGGACGTTATGTCATACTATTAAGTTGGACATACCTTTGCATCTTCATAGAATTGTCTATGTGGTTCATCATCTTCCTCTGCAAAACCACACAATCGCACATCAGTTACATTCGCCATTGTTAGTTAGCTGAAATTGACGGAAATAGTTGAAAATTGAGGATAATATATCTAAGTGATACTGTTGTGTAATATATTTATCGCTTTCATTCATCACCATCATAATCATTATTTTGTGGTTTCCATTTCCATTTAGTCACACATTTCACCTAGAAATGATTCGCCATTTGTCACGATTCATGACAAATTCTGGCACTAAACTTTAGCCTTGAGGTCTTCCACGATAACTCCCACCAGGACTTTGAGGGCCAGCCGGAGACAGAAACATCTGTGATTACTATGTCCTGTCTGTACCTTCTTTAACCAGCTGCACTCCTCATTTTTTTCAAGATTGCCGAACCAGCGTAGACGTAAGCAGCACATCAACTCAACGATTGATATGACACCAAGCGTCTTTTTAAGTAAGTTGCAGGAGTCTCTTTCTTTTGGCGTGCCGCGAAAAATTTAGCGGATCATGGTCGTCTCCTTTCTGTGAAGTCTTATTCAATCTTCAAGTTTGCACACCAGGTTTTTACAGTACTACTGCATGACAGTCTGTAACTTAGATCCTTTAACTTAGACGGGAGACGGGAGAGACTTTGATTTTAGTATTGGCAGAATGCCTCTAAACTTGCCCCATGCTTCATCAGGGCTGTGCACTACCATCAGCTTTCAACACCACATCAGAAAGGAGAATTTCATGACGACTTCTAATCTGTTTCCATTGAATTCCAACTCTTTCGAGATATCATCAATATGTAGGACATTACCACTGCATCTTTTGCTTATGAAGTTTCTGTCTGTCGAGAGCCTGCAATGTATTCAACTACATCTTCCATGGATCCAGCAAGAACGGGGGAGAGTTAGTACCGACGCCTTGTGGGCAAACACCGCATGACCATCTTCCGGTCTTGTTTTGAGGCTTTACTCACGACGGGACCCCATAACTTTGGCTTTCTTTATGTTGACCCTTATTCCCTTTGCATCCATTAATTTCAAAGTCCTCGGGTTTTTTGCCATCAACGTGACTGCAACATTGATGTTTTTTGATAATCCAGCAATTGACAAGCAAATGCTAAGTTTAACGGTAACCTTCATGAATTTAAATATTACAGACGTAGAATCCAGGACCCTGTTTTCTCGTAAACAATTCTTAACGCAACTGAGGTCATCTCTACATATAAAAAAGCAGTAACAAAAGTAATCTTTTTTATAATCGTAATGATTTTTTTTAAAAATATAACTTTGATTATCTCAAGTTAGGAGAACATGAGACAAATTAAAAAAGCAACTTTCTTTTGTCAGGCTGATAATCTTGCCACGTCCTTTTAAAGCAACGCGGTACTTATCGATGATTAGCTTATACAGATCAAATATAATTGTGTCATTCTAATGTGAAAAGAATAACATATGTCTCGAATATACATTTGCAAATTCTTAACGTGGGTTTCAAAGCATGTTTTCAACAAAAATGGTTTTGTTGTTGGGATTGCTTTACTAATCCTTTATTATGCATTGTATGTTCTGAAATCTGAAAATGAGCAAAATATACGTAAAATGTATGTGCCATATGATAAAAAACAGGGTTGTCTCTAAAACTCTCATAGAATCAACAATTCTTGTTCAAATTAAATTGGAATTCTCATATTTAGCTAAACTTGTTAAAATATTAGGCAAATCCGTTTAATATTAACTTTTATATTAAGCTCAAAACGAAAAAGCGTCAATTTTGGATAAATGCGAAGAAACGCAGTGGGCTCCTCATTACCCAGACTTGAACCCTTTGGGGTTTTCTCAAAGACCGGATCTACATCAACACATCGACTTCAATTGACTAAGTCAATCAATCAAATCTTATCGCGACAATACTGGGTCAAGATTTGGGCTGTTTCGGTCATATCTCTGAGGTCATTTGTCTGTGCAGTTATGTCCAATGACGCACTCGTAGAGGATGCGTTTCATTGATTGCACTGGGTTGCCACATGGGCATTCGTAATGGTTGGTACAAGTCCCTACTACTGAAGGCTCTTGACGGATTACATCAATCAGTTGAAACACACATTCATGATATCAAACCACTGGTGTTTAAAAATATACTGGCACATTTTTCAACGCCGTGTGACAGTCCGCATCAAGAGAAAAGGAGTCATTTCAATCACATTATATAACCTTCTTCTGCCCTTGTTTTTAATAACGTTTGCAAATAATATGAACAATTTTTTATGTGATAAATAAAGAAAATATCTTTTAGACAATGCAGATATTGGAATTGCATATCGCATGCTGTTCATTGGACGTTTGTTTATTGTTGCGTTTTTTGCATTTCTCCAAAATAGACACCTTTTTGTTTTGAGTGTTATAAGTGAATATCAAACTATTTGGTCTAATATTTTAACAAGTTTGGTCCCCTGAGCTGAATATGAGAATTCTAAAGCGATTTTTAATTGGAACAAAAAGTGTTCATCATATGAGAGTTTTAGAGACTAAAGTTTTTTTTATCACCCTGTATACTTTGATTGAGGAATTCGTCCATTAAAAATGATCATTTATTGGTTGCTAATGAATTCTTTTTTAAAAATAACTAGCGAAATGTAAAACAAAAACAAGTTACAAAAGATGTTTTGTGAAACGTAGGTCACGCTGCAACCAATTTAAGGTTTACAATCCAACACGTTCGGTGAAGTTGACATTACTCTTGACGTATTTTTGCACACATTCGAATTAGAGGCAATGCAACTATGTACTATAATCTGAAAGAAATGATGCACAGGTTAACAATTATACCCCTTTGGCAAAACACCTAAGACTTTGTCATATCTCGTTAATATGTTACAATATTTTAACATTGTTTGAAAGAAAATTCACTGGCAACGTATGGCGTTAGAGCACAGTGCTGCTGATTTCTTTACTTCTATCAACGCATCATGTGATGCCATCACACAAAGTCTGAAGAGGTGGTGTATTTTCGAGGAGTAAGATGAAGATGCATTATTATATCAGAACACGGAAGCACAGTCTATCAAATTGACAGTCGGTATTCCTTTCTCCCCATTTACATCCTCATCACTATTATCATAAGGTAAGCACAGTCTATCAAATTGACAGTCGGTATTCCTTTCTCCCCATTTACATCCTCATCACTATTATCATAAGGTAAG
>JAUUEB010123147.1:0-14806 GCA_032362205.1 Clione limacina
TGTGAACAAGGGTTTTAATAATTATATATTTTCACAATGTCTAGACAAACCCTAGCCCATATAAAACTACTTTCATAAATAATCCCCATTCTGTCCACTCACCTGTCTCTGGCCGACACTAAAGTTTTCACCACTTTCCACCACAACAGACTCTGATGACAAAAACACAGAGATCAGTTCATCAATTATCATTTTCTCTAATCACAATAAAAATAACTCCCAAATAAGATAAGGTATCAATCACTTCATCTATCCAAACAAATTGACAAAGCCGCTGACTCAATATTACATGACATTGTGCCATACATTATATAAGATTAAACGTCTGTGGCTTTGTATGCAACGCGATAAGAGCCAAATTCTTTACTCAATCAACCTGAAACTTTGGCAATTTGTTTGTAGATATACCTAGACGTGCAGTTAAGCTTTTGGTGTAAATTTGTCCATTATAAGAAATGTTATGAACTTTCATTATTTACTATGTATTCTCTGTTATCAATCTAAATCCTTCAAAATGATTATGATTGTGTGACTGCACAAATATGCACCAAAGCTAGCATGCGTTTCCAGACGATACAAGAAGTTAATTCTATAGGTTGTTTTGAAACTATGTGTTTCAAAGCATGGGTGGAGGCATAATTGTGAATGGTGGCACATAAAGGAGGGGAGAGGTACCTTCTTTGTTCATTCTACATGGTGGTTAAAAAATCAGGCTAATTCATTCTTTTTTTCTGTTTTTTTCCTTCCCAACCAAGCAAGACATCAGTTCATGATATTTGTGAACTAAAGAAAAAGATAATGTCACTCTTCCTCTTACTGGTACAAACAAGCAATTATTAAGAATATCAGAAATAAGATTTATCACGTCCAAAACACATATTTCAAAGACATGACAGAAGGCAAAGTACACTGCAGAGAAGTCGTGCATAGAGAAGATGGGCTAATGGGTGAATACTACATTATTCAAAAAGTAATGCATAAAAGTTGATACAAGTTTAATGTTTACAAGCATAGTGAAGTATCATGCATCAAATTAAAGAAGAAAGTCTCAGGATTACATTTCTAGTCTTCAATATACGCTCCTTGTCTTTGGATGGCTTTGGCCCATCTTTGAACCAGTTCCTGTATACCCCTGCGGTAGAACTTTTGGGGCTGGTTTCTGAGCCAAGTCGTGACGGCTGACTTTAACTCATTATCATCGTCATAATGGATTCCTCTCAAAGCTGATTTAAGAGGACTAAACAGATTGTAGCCAGAGGGGGCTAAATCAGGGGAATATTGTGAATGTGACAGAGTTGTCCACCCCATAGAGGTGATTGCCTCCCTTTTCCTGGCACTGGTGTGGCTTGGTGCATTGTCATGATGAAAGAGCACCCTGTCCATGGCTAGTCCTGGTCTAACTCAAATAATTCTGGCTTTAAGCTTCTTTAATGGTTGAATATACACTCCAGAGTTAACTGTTAATCCTCTTGGGAGAAATTCAAGACAAATCACGACCACGAATGTCCCAAAACACAGTTGCAAGAATTGTCTTTGAAATTTTCTCACCTTTGAACTATTTTGGTCTGAGGGAGTTTGGATGGTTTCTCCAGCTACCTCTCCAGCTACCACAAGATCACTGAGTCGGTTTAACCACCTACAGACGGTAGACTGATTTAAAGTTTTGTCTGTGTATACATTTTTTCAATCTTTTGACAATGTCTACGCGTTTATCCCTTCACAATGAAGAAATTCAATCACTACTCTTTGTTTACAACGCAGTGCCATTGGGGTAGCCATTTTGAAGTGACGTCAATTCCACGGAAACAAATAAAATGAAAAACGAAAAAATGTAGCTTTGAAAGTATACCTAAATGCACAATTGTGTGCACATTTTCAATTAGATTGCATTTCAAATACTCATTTTATTTAACTTTATGCATTACTTTTTGAATGACCTATGTATAATGAAAACAAAGGTGATATTATCAGAGGGTGACCAAGGGCCTTAGAACAAGACAGGCAAGTAGCCATGTGATGTATGCCAGAAAGATATTGGCAGCAACTCTATCTACTCCTCTGGCTGTAAACACTGTGTCCATGCTAGATGCAGTAGAATCAACAGAAAACTGTCAACAGCCAAAAACTTCAAGTGCTCAAAAAATCCTGGGAGCATCACTTGGCAATACTTGTATGAAAAGCTGCCAACAATACCTTCTATCATTAGGGAACAAAGTACCCAGTATGCAGGACACTTCTGGAGAAGCAAGGCAGAATTAGTGAGAGACCTTCTGCAGTGGACCCCCAAACATGGACACACAAGAATCAGAGACCTACACAAGACATGTGCAGGACATTGGATGCCACAATAAGGAGCTCAAGTCCATCAAGGCAACAATAGATGACAGAGAGGACTGGGGAAGAAGAGTAAATTTGGTAAGGGCAACTCGCCTAACGTAGTAAGTACTTAGTGCCAACCACAAGACAAGGCAGTTATATGAAGTCAAACATTAACAACATTAAGAACCCTACAACGGAAATAACAGTGAGCACTGGCAGGGTTGAAATCTCGACCCTCTCACCTTCCTGGGCAGAAACAATTCTCAAAAGCCATAGCATCTTCTATGTTCATGTGTAAAATAGCATTGAAGGTCAAATAAAAGTACAAAACCCATACCAAGTTTCTCTGCTAATGACTGAATCACTTCTTTCATCTCCACACTTTCTAATGCTGACCACAACTTGTCATCAGTCAACTCACAGTTTGGGTCAAGGTTAAATCTAAAAAGGTCAAGGTTAAATCTTAATAAAAGTTCAAGGTTAAACCTAAATACAAAAGTCAAGCTCAAATCTAAAAACAAAAGTCAAGTTAGAATCTAAATACAATGGTCAAGGTTAAATCTATATACAAAGGTCAAGGTAAAATATAAATAAAATGGTCAAGGATAAATCTTAATACAAAGGCCAAGGTTAAATTTAAATACAAAGGCCAAGGTAGAATCTAAATACACACTTAGAAAAAAGACCAATACAGCAATAACATAAACCAAACCTAATCAAACAACTATAAAAAGAGGAGAAAATCATAAATTTCAAAAGTGCAAAGCGTGATTTTTGTACTGTAAACATACGTTTTGGTGTTTGTGATGATTTCTGTGATAAAGGATAAAGTTATATATTGTTGGCACCAATCGCCGGTAGAGACAGATGACAGACAGACTGACAAAAAGAAATATATTATTAGATAAAGTTACGAAACCCTTTAACAACACAAGCTGTACATACCTGACAGATCCAGTAAAAAGTACAGGATCCTGTGGTATAATGGCAAGTCTTGACCGTAGTGTAAACAGTGGAACCTGCATGATGTCCACTCCGTCCAGCAGAATGGAACCTTTAGTGAGGTCCAACAAGCGGAATAAGGCTAAGGTAGTAGAGGACTTGCCGCTGCCAGTGCGACCACAAACTCCAATCTAGAGAAAACACAGGACAAATGTTCTCCTTAGCTAAGGGTTTATACTCAGGGGTCGTGAAATTCAAAATTATCCACTAATGACTAAGTAATTTGGGCCAAACCAACTCAGTTGCCTTTGCTGCAACACATCCATCATTGGTTTAACACAAAGCTGGCTTTTTATTTTGCAGAGGAGGGGCAGTATTTGCAGGAGACACCACACATCCAGCAGATCATTAACATTATTACAGGGCAAACTCAGTAACTAACTTAGCAACAAATAGTAATAATAACCACTATGTAATGAATGAAATACTGTTTGAATAATGATAGCTGGGAGATCATGAGAAAAATTTGAATTGCATCTTTGAATGGTGGTATTTGAACACAAGGCTTTGAAGCTCAGTTGGTTAAAGTGTTGCCTTTATACGGTAAAATCTCTCTGCTTGGGTTGTGGGTTCAAATACCACCAGAGACACATTTTGTCCAGATCGATCTCACAGTGTAAGAGGTACAAGCCTTGTGTATGTTTAATTCCATCTACACTGTACTCTGGTTACAGCAGTTAAAACCAGGGTTGCCGCTCCAGACTTTATAATTTTTCGACTCCATCTCTGGCTCCAGACCTTACAATTCTTCAGCTCCAGATATTAAAACCAACATGGAACAATAAAGATTTGTGCCACCCACACCTAATAATATCTTACTTTAGTCATTTCCATCTTATACTACCTGTCATTGGGTACAGTAGTAGTTTAAGCCTTTAATTTAATCATATAATAAAAATTTGTTAATTCTATCAACCAGAAAAGGTAAATTGATGATGTTTTATATGTTTCTTTGGTAGTATCCTGAAATGGAGCCGGGCTTTTTGTCCTAGCTCTAGCTCTTGCTTTATCCAAGGTTTTTTTTCTAGCTCAGGCTCCAACTAAGTTTTTTTCCCAGACTAAACTCTGGGTCCACCTGCATAAAATTCTGCCTCTGCAACGGTGCTATAAGCCAAAAAATCAAAGGTATTTCTATAATGGCCTTCTCCCCAACCATTAATGCTAGAACTGAACTTATCCCCACCATGAATGCTAAAACTGAGTTTCTTCCCACCATGAATGCTAAAACTGACTTTCTTCCCTCCATTAATGCTAAAACTGACTTTCTTCCCGACATGAATGCTAAAACTGACCTTCTCCCAACCATTAATGCTAAAACTGACCTTCTCCCAACCATTAATGTTAAAACTTATCTTCTCCCAACCATTAATGTTAAAACTTATCTTTTCCCAACCATCAATGCTAAAACTAACCTTCTCCCCACCATCAATACTAAAACTGACTTTTTTCCCCACCATCAATGCTAAAACTTACCTTCTCTACACCATCAATACTTAAACTGACCTTCTCCCCACCATCAATACTAAAACTGACCTTCTCCCCACCATCAATACTAAAACTGAGCTTCTCTACACCATCAATGCTTAAACTGACCTTCTCCCCACCATCAATGCTAAAACTGGCATTGAGAAGAACTGGTTCCAACTCCTCATCATAACTCAAGGTGACATCTTTGAACTCAATGTGGCCCACATCTGGCCATTTCTCCGACACTGACACATCACCTGGATATGAGGAAAGAGAGAAAATCATTAAATATTTCTTTTCATGATTAAAATCAAAAATTTCTCATTCATAACAGATTGATACAAAATGTTTAAGAATATGATTCAAGCATTAACTCTTGGCAGATACTAGCTGCCACGCACTGTGTGTGATTTAGCCTGTAGGCTAAACAACATGCAGTGCATGTCATTTAGCCACTTCCTTAACTCTTTGACTGATTTCCGTGCTCATTCCAATGTAGGACAATGATACAGTCCTATGTTGATATAGTATTTCTCTGTTCAGATACCAAAAGGTATTTAGCAAAATAGTTAGGAGTTTGATATCAAGACCTTCAAGTTATAAAATTCAAAAGTAAAGGAAGCTATTTTTTTAGTCAGGTTCCTGATCTATATACTATTCATTTTTGTTGTGCATTGTCTTGAAGGAAATAAAACCATTTGGAAGTGCTCATTCTGTGCTAATTCTGTCTTTGCTGATTCTGAGCTGATTCTATGTTAATTCTGTCTGTGCTGATTCTGTGTTGATTCTGTGTTGATTCTGTGTTGATTCTGTGCTGATTCTGTGTTAATTCTGTCTGTGCTGATTCTGTGTTGATTCTGTGTTGATTCTGTGTTGACTCTGCTGATTCTGAGCTGATTCTGTTTTTTTTTGGGGGGGGGCTCTTTTAATAGGACTTTCAGTCGCTAGTCAAGCCATCACTAGAAACCAATAACATCTCCTTTTGCTTCAAACCATGCATTGTTCCCTCAGCCTACGAATGTCCTTCCCACAAAGAAAGATGAATTTTTAAGATTCATCTCCCTTTTTCAGAGCAGAGGTTAAAGACTAGCCCGTTTTGTTTGTTTCTATTTTTCTTTCAAAATCAAATTTTTAATTCAAAACTGATGATTATAATCTCTGTTTGATAAACAAAGGGAACAAAAGTCTGACATTTACCCTCAACATGTGAAGTCTCTGTTGGTAAATCAGTGTATTCCATAACTCTCTCCACAGCATTCATTGCCATCTCGACCTCGGTACTGGTACGCACTATCCAATTGAGCTGCCCTGATGTCTGATAGCAATAGATCAACAAGAAATATTAGGGTGAAATACAATGACATAGAAGTAGAAGCTATAGATAGAATGACTGATGACATACAAGCTAAAGATAGAATAATTAATAAGAGTCAAACTATACATTTAATGACTGGTGACATTCATGTTTAAAATAGAATGACTGATGACATACAAGCTAAAGATAGAATGACTAATGACATAGAATCTATAGATAGGATGACTGATGGCATGCAAGCTAAAGATAGAATGACTAATGACATACAATCTATAGATATAATGACTGATGACAGTCAAGCTATAAAAAGAAGGACTGATGACATAAAAGCTATAAATATAATGAATGATGACATACAAGCTATAAATGGGATGACTGATGACATACAAGCTATAGATAGAATAACAAATGACAGTCAAGCTATAAATTTAATGACTGGTGACATACATGTTTAAAATATATGACTGATGACATAAAATCTAAAAATAGAATGACTGATGACATACTAGTTATGAATAGAATGACTGATGACATACAAGCTATAAACAGAATGACTAAACACATTAATCTAAATAGATAGGATGACTGATGACAAACTAGCTATAAATAAAATGATTGTTGAAATACAAGCTTTAAATAGAATTTGAGTGGTGCCATACAAGCTATAATTAATAGAATCACTGATGACATACAAGCTAAAAAAAATACTGGTGATATTCAAGCTATAAATATAATGACTGATTACATACAGGCATAAAATAGAATAACTGACAACACAAAAACTAAAAATAGAATGACTGATGACATACAATCTAAAAAATAGAATGACTGATGACATACAATCTTAAAAAAGAATGAATGATGACATACAATCTAAAAAATAGAATGGCTGATGACATACAATATAAAAAATAGAATGGCTGATGACATACAATCTTAAAAAAGAATGAATGATGACATGCATGTTAAAAATGGAATAACTGATAACAAATGCTTGGTGAGTGACTTACCATTAAAGCATATGTAATACATAAACCAATAAATGCTGGGTTTGTGACTCCATGTAGACCAGCACTAAGACTTGCCACTGATGAAATGAACACCATCATACAACCCATGTAGTCCTGACAACAATAAATTTCATGTAAAAAAAAAAGTCCTAAATATCAATGTCATAGATTTTAACTCTCGAAAATTCGTCAACGGAATTAATGTGAAACGGACTATATGTGTGCGTACATGCGCTTGCATATAACCATGCGCGCTTGTGTTTGTGCCTGTGTTTGCATGTATGTGTGCATGTGAGTATATGTGTCCCTGTATGCGTATGTTTGCGCACATGTTTGAGTGAGGGAGTGGGTGAATGAGTGTGTGAGTATTTGTACTTTCTATCTTGTTAAATTATCTATTCATTATGATACTGTATTTTAATTTACTTTTTTATCTGATTTTTGTTATTGTTTTTCAAAATTTTGAATTGCTGATGATATTAAACCCTTGGCTTTTAAGCCTTAATGAAAAACATTTGAATCTTGAATCTATATAAATGCCATTATTATTATATAATGCGACAGACGGCCCCTACTCTTCAATACCCTCTTAAAAGAACAACACTGCTTTTGCCACCACTAAGGGTATCATCACACTGCCCTACGCGGCAAGTGTCGGCCCTGTTACAGATGCAGTGGCTAGAAACATCCAGAAAGCTGAGTACGAGTACATATGCAGCCTGCCAACATCATCACCAGCAGGAGGTACACCCTAAGGAGAAACTCTGCAAGTTGGAGCAGTCTGGTATGGTCTACAAAAAAAATGCAAACACTGCCCTTCCTCCTATGTTGGTGAAACATTGAGGAGGCTGAAAACTAGAGTTGGTGAACATCGCTGCTCATGCCAACTACAATCAGCACAGCATTGATGACGACTCACTCTCAGTTCTCCACCTAGAGTCTGACTGGTTTAGATGAGGAGTGGCAGAGGCCATCCATACGGGTCAAGAGGGTTCCAACTTTAACTGAGGGAGAGAGTGACACTGCCTACCCCCCATCTACAAAACTGTTGTCTTGTATCAAATCATCATCATCTGTTCATTTGACAAACAGTTCAGCTTAAAGAAGGCGGTTGGATGCCGAAAGCTCCTGATGAGCTCCAACTTTAACTGGATGGTAAACGTTCAATTTTAGTATTATTTATTATTTATTATTCAGTTGTTTTGAGAAAGAAAGACAGTTGTTTCGGTATCAATTGGTGACGGAGAACATAGCATATTAGTGAAAATTAACCTACAACACAAAAAATTCAGATTACAAACTTGATAAAGAATATGCTAGAACATACAGCACACTAACATTTCTTCACCAACAGAATCACTTAAATCTTTATGGAACTAACAGAAAACATTGAACAGTTTAAAAGACTGATCATAATGGAAGCTATAGACAGGTTTGACATTAAAATATGGTCAGGCTTTATCTCTGAAAGCTGAGCCTTAATCTAAATGGCCGATCACACCGGAATTTACACTTTCTTAGTAAACGACTGACTCAGCTTTCAATTATAAAGACTCTCCGTAAAATACTTACCAGTCTGATGCCAAGCCAACGATTTGCTGTGTGAATAAATAAAAATGAGATGATGTTGGTATCCAAAATCCTGAAAGCTCTTTTCTTGAACTCCTTCTGAGCCCTGAAAATAAAAAGATGATATAAATATTTAAATTTGGTAAATAAAAATAATCCTCTTTAGAGACTTTTATTAGACCAACAGAAAGAAGTTGTTTGGTAAGGGTTACCCAACCGACCCTAGACCTTTTTTAACAATTTCCAAAAAAACGGGTAAACACGACCTTTTTTTACCAATTTTAGCTATTTTACGGGAAAACACAATCTTTTTACCAATTTTGGATATTTTAACATCCTTTTTTACTAAATAAAGTAAAAAACAAATATTCAACCTACCTACCCTACTTTTTTGTGGCCTGTAATCCTAACCAAACAATTTCTTTCTTTTGGCCTAATAAAGGAGCTACGCCTAAAAGACCATCTGCTATACAAATCTTTGATACACCTCTTTAGAATATGGAAAGATATTGGTCTAAATCATTTTTTTATGCTACATCAGGTGGACAAAAAATAAAAAGGATTTGAAATTGTTTAACAGTTGTATTTCTAAACTTAAGAGGAAACACATTTATTTAGAGGGTACACAGTAATATTCATCTTCCGCAACATTTATTTATGATGCAATTCACAAGTCTTTTTGACCTTGGTATAGCCCATTGACTACACAGAGGTTCTTCTAGTGACCTTCTAGAATAATTTTCTGAAGTCTTAGAAAAACATTCTTTGACAGAGTTATGGCCCTTATTGAGATTTTTGCAATATGCACTTTGTAAGTTTGGCAAACATGCTGTGGTCACATCACCAAAGGTAGGCATATAAAATGTTCTCAAACTCTTCCTCTTTTTTGGAAAAAGATTGTTTCAATAGAGTGAAGTCCCTTTTATGATTTCCATGTATATCTCTCATACAGTTGACAATGGGTATAATAAGGACCCCGAAATCTAGCTCAAATGCTCTCAAAGGGACCTTCTAATATTAGACATAAAAACCATGATCAATCGTGTATCCTACTCACCCAAATGCTCTTATAACTGATAAACCGTTGATTGTCTCAGAAAAATGAGAAAAGATTGGAGATTTGGTCAAACTGTCGAGACGCTGTAATTCTCTGTAATGTAGAAATACAAAGAGAATATTATAACAAAACTTGATAATAACAGGGACATAACATGGACTTTACAGGGACATATTAAATACATAAGAGGGTATTTTCTCTTTGCCTTCCCTACAGTTTTTTTTTTTAGGAAAAACCTGTGAAACCAAAAACAGAAAATACTGAAAATGTAAATTTGATATCATGAGCAGACTTACTGTCTAGATGGTTAACCTACTGAACTTATTACTTGAACAGACTATCAAGTCACACTCTATTAAACAGTAAATGAAGTTTATGGTAACATTGTGTGGATTTAATTTAATCCTGGCTGAAATGTTCAAAATTCGATTTCATTGAATCATTGTTGTGAAATTTAGTTAAATAAACTGAGAAATGATAAACATCATTGAGATAACTATCGGTACAAAATAACCAAACAGTGTTAAGCAAGTAATCATTTATCTCTTTTACATTAATTGTAAATAGGCGCTGAGCTTTTATGTTTTTGATAAAAGTAAACAATAGCAGCCACCACTGTAATCATAATATTTAGCAGAGAACAGTGAAATTTACTTTCAACCAAGTAAAAAATATTCAAACTTAGTTTTAAGTGTGGGTTTAGACTACTATGCATTTCTATGAGAGTGGGCTTAGATAACTTTACACTCTATAAGTATGGGCTTTGATTACTATATCTTAAGTTATAAGTGATGGCTTAGATGACCATATCTTCAGTTATCAGTGTGGGCTTGGATATCTATACACTTCTATTTGTGTGAGGTTAGATTAATATGCACTTCTATAAGTGTGGGCATATACAGGGGCGTTGATAGCTCAGCCTGTTTCAAATCTCGTCTCAGCCCAAGTTTCTCTGCCGAAATCCTGCCCACCCAGCGGTATAATTGGGTACCCGGCTTTAGGCAGTCAATGTCTATGTAAGATAAATAAGACGAGGCGCCTAACAGGCAACCCCTTGTGTTCTTCTCAGAAAGCTGAGAATGTATAGATTTGTCTCCATTGTGGTTGTCAGGGTAATTATGATTGTTAAGCACTTTGAGCTTATTCTAAAGAAGAAGCCATATATAAATACCATTATAAATATAATTATTATACAATAACATCCTTACCTTGCAGTTGCCCTGTAGAATTTCTGTAAAAAGAAATAAAAGATGAAGAAAGGGAGAGCAGCAAACAAAAAGTAAGGTGTGGCCACAGTGTTGACAAATACAGCAGACAGGATAAACAAAGCACAGCGCAGTAAATTCTCCATATGACCACCAAGCCTCTGTGGACAGATGAGAAAGTAGGTCAGACATATGTTGCAGTCAGTGTTGCGGTCAATATTGAAGTGAGTATTGCAGTCAATGTTGCAGCCAGTGTTGCAGTCAATATTGAAGTGAGTATTGCAGTCAATGTCGCAGTCAGTGTTGCAGTCAATATTGAAGTGAGTATTGCAGTCAGTGTTGCAGTCAATATTGAAGTGAGTATTGCAGTCAGTGTTGCAGCCAGTGTTGCAGAGTATTGCAGTCAATGTTGCATTCAATGTTGCAGTTAATTTTGCAGTCAGTGTTGCAATAATGTTTCAATTAATGTTGCAGTCCAAACATTGGGTCTGTAACAGCAATTACATCATTACATATAACAAAGCTGTTCTCATTTAGATTTTTTTTAAAGTTTTCTTGTTGTCCTGGTGTCTGCTCTCTTTTTAATGTTCAGAACTTTTCATTTCATTAAAAGATACAAAACAAAACAAAAAAACATTTGGCAAAGTTGAACATACTTTCATGTTGTTAATATAAAAATATCATTCATCCTTACTTGATCAATGGCTGTGACATCCGAGGAGAACCTGTTGAGAATCCTACCACTGGGATTTGTATCAAAGAACCTGGAAGAGAGAATTAATAGAAGAAATTGGACAAACAACTATGGTTTGTGCACATCTTTATGTGTAGTAAGATGGATTTAGAAACAGAGAAAGACCAAAGAAAGCTCTGTTTATGTAGTTAGATGGATTGAGTTAAGGGAGTAATACCCACAAAATCATAACTGTATGTGTAGTCAAGTGGATTGAGAAAAAGAGGAAGACCAACAGAAGCATCTCTGTATATGTAGAAAGTGATTTAAGCACAAATAACACACACAGTTCCACAACAATACTAGTAAACACATAACACACAGTTCACAACAAGACTAATGAACACATAACAAACACAGTTCACAACAAGACCAGTGAACACATAACACACACAGTTCACAACAAGACTAGTGAACACATAACAAACACAGTTCACAACAAGACCAGTGAACACATAACACACACAGTTCACAACAAGACTAATGAACACATAACAAACACAGTTCACAACAAGACTAGTGAACACATAACACACACAGTTCACAACAAGACTAGTGAACACATAACACACACTTTTCACAACAAGACTAGTGAACACAAAACACACTTTTCAAAACAAGCCTAAACAATAACCACATATAGAAACTTAAGTTTCCTACACACTTACCTCATTGGGAGATGTAGAACATTGACCAACATGTTATGAAACATGACCTTTGACCCCACAAATGTTGTATAGTAGATGACCAGACAAGCCACTAAAGTGACCATAGTTGCAGACAAACTCAGATACACAAACTTGTGTAAGTAATAATTCTCATCAAACTGGAGAAAGCAAAGAGAATTTAAATGATGGGAATAAGAAGATAAGCCAAATGATGGGAAAAAGAAGATAAGTTAAATGATGGGAAAGAGAAGATAAGCCAAATGATGGGAAAGGGAAGATAAGTTAATGATGGGAAAGAAAAGATAAGCCAAATGATGGGAAAGAAAAGATAAGTTAAATGATTGGGTTTTTCAAATTCTTAAAATCTAAATCGCTGGTGCCGGTTTTCACATATGTACGACATGATTGCCAAGACGCTCAGTCCAAATATGGGAAATGTGCGCAGGCAATATTGCTGATTATTAGCATCCATGAGTTGTGAAACTTAACATGAGTTGCGAAACTTAACATGAGATGTGAAACTTAAGATGAGTTGTGAAACTTAACATGTGTTGTGAAACTTAACATGAGTTGTGAAACTTAACATGAGTTGTGAAACTTAACATGAGTCGTGAAACATAACAGTAGTCATGAAATTTAACATGAGTCGTGAAACTTAACATGAGTCGAGAAACTTAACATGACTTGTGCGGGGATTGCAGGTCAGATAGACAACTATTCTGTTGGCACATAAAAAATTGGACAGACACAAATCAATTGTTTCTTAGGAAAGTGGCAATAAGGGAAGTGAAATCGCACATTGTGAGTTTTTCTTTTATCAGTGTACTCTTTATTGTCTCACATATAATAATATTAAAAGTTAACAAGGTGGCTTAAAAAGTCTTATAGCATTCATGAGTATAGGTATATTAGCACATATATACATACTGTATCACTAGTTGTATTTGTAGCAGACTGGTACCCAGTAACATTCCTGGCAAAACTCTCAGCATCACTGGCCCAGATTGACAGCCAAAAATTTGAACCCACAATTAGTGTGTGATATGCAATCTGAGGAGGACATCAGCACAATTAGTGTGTGAACGCAATCAGAGAAAAACATTGGCATGCACATAGTGTGTGATACGCAAACAGAGGAAGACATCGACACAATAAGTGTATGGTAGCAATCTGAGGAAGACATTAGCATAATTACTGTATAATGTGCAATCTGAGGAAGACATCGGTACAGCACGTGTGTTATATGCAATCTGAGGAAGAAATCGGCACAATTAGTGTGTGACAAGCAAATCTTAGGAAGACATCGGTACAAGAAAGGGGGATAGAGAGGGGGAAGGGAGCGTGGCAATCACAAAAAAGTTTACAGCAAAATCAAGGAATCAACAATAAACCACGGGACAACATCTCAGTACAAGCAAAATTTCTACATTGTTCCCACAGACTGATTAGAGGAAGGATCCTCTCAGCTCATGATATACAAAAAATCTTTAATACTTTGCAACCCAATAGCACTCTTTGTTGAGACTTTCCATCTCTTATATAGGTCTTTAAAAATATAACAAAGAGAGTAAAAGGTTTTTATACTCATGGTATTAAAATATAAAGAACTAGAAAATGAGTACTGATAGAGAGTACAATCACGCACATCAGACACAAGTAACAAAGAACATAGCACTCAAGAGCCATTACTCTGTAAACATATTTTTTTAAAGTTGAGAAAAATATTTTTAGAACGTCCCTGTGTGCAATATTTCAGAGTCTTACTCCCAACGATGCATCCACTGCCTAAATAACGTACCAGAAAATTATAAAAGGGCCTAACTCTGTCAAAACTGTTTTGTTTTCAAAACATCAGACTCCAGCTTTTATGGACCCACGAATTAAGCCTTTGTGCAAAATTTCAGATTTCTATCTTTGACGATTGACAAATCACAGCGTGTTCACAAAAAATTAACAAAGACATGTAGCAAAATACTCAAAGGGGCCATAACTCTGTTTTTAAATTGATTATTCAAAAAGTTTGAAAGGTGATTTTAGAAAGTCACTAGAAGAGCCTCTTTGCGAGATTTGAGATTCTTAACTCTTGAGATGTGACCACAGCGTGTTATTGCCAAATTAACAAAGAACATATAGCAAAAAAGATCAATAAAGGCCATAACTCTGTCAATTTTTCACAAATATTTCTGGATTTAAAAAGCAGAAATTCTATTTCTGGTCTATATCAACCTTTCAAAAATGAAAGAGATCCGAACGAAATTACTCAAGTTATCCCATAAACAGACACACAGACAGACAGACAAGAAAAAGATATTCCACTGCACAATACAATTGTGCGTGGAATAAAAGATGTTTAAGAATAGAAAAATGAGTACTCGTAGAGAGTTCAACCACGCACATCAGACACAAGTAACAAATAACATATAGCAAACAACTCAAGGGGCATAACTCTGTAAACATAATT
>JAUUEB010123258.1:0-23700 GCA_032362205.1 Clione limacina
ACTAATACAATTCAGTGTATATTGTTATAGATTTGTAACTAGTGAAGTGCATGGCCTTGTCCGGGAACATTTATAATTATGTTGCAGCGCCTAAGTTCTACCAAATGGAGAAAATAAAACACGATTAGCGTGGTCTTCAAGAGGAATGTTTGTAACCACCCTCTAAAATTAAGATTGTACCCTTCTTCGCAAAAATTCACATCTCTTATGAATGAAGTAGAGGCTAATTCCGGTCACTTGTGTTATTGCGTATTCCTTCCGGAAAAGCATACAAGCTCGATGAGGGTAATGAATTTTTCAATACAGTATATACTTACTGTATCTGTGAGAAGCTTTGCTTCAATAAAAGTTATATTATTGTAATCCGGAAATTCAATGGTGGTGTAATTTGAAGAAATAACGACGAGGCTATTAAAGACTTTGTTGATACAAAAAAGAAATGGGGCAGCAGTTATTTGTAATTGTCTTGGCGATAAGTTTCAAATAAGACTACTCTTCTTATTCATTGACCGTTTGTGATCTTTCGCAAAAATCTTTTTTTCAATCCAGGTCCAGCTAAGTCATGGGGGGGTGATCAGAAGCCTCTCCCTACTAAAAAAGACCCTGTCTTTATAAACAGGAAATACGACAGAGATTTATCACATTTCTGAAATAATGAGTCCCAGGGGAATTTTTCAGTCCCGACAATTGAATTAAGAAATACACTCCCTCTGATTGTATGAATAATAAGGCAGATTGTTATATATGTTTCATTTTCTCGAACTAATGCGATGTTCTTTTTGTTTTACATGTAAACATTGCAGAGAAATATTGATGTCCAATGTTGGTGTATATTGATGTCCATCTGTTGGTGTTTCCTTACAATCATCGTGTTGAGACGCAAGCTGGTTTTTGGCGTTAATAATGAATTCATCAATTATGCAATAAAATCTTGTTAGAAATATATCAACTTTGGGTTCTTTACACTTCGCGTTGACTTGTTAGTTTCATTTAGTGTTATTTATGTGCTAAAATTTACTGATACAATTGGGTTTTTTAACTTTGTGTTCGGCAGCAGCCGAAGCTATAATTTGGTTATACATTTAGTCAGTTATTCAGTTTTCAATTGATCAAAACACTAACGAATGAAAATGCTTGAAGTGGTGCTCATCACTGGAGCACTTTCCAAAACTAAACTTCATTTTGTTTTAAGAAGACTATTAAAGTTTAGTACCAGGCCTTCCCGTAAAAAGTTTGAACCCATCCTTTAGAGTGAACAAATTGCTTAGGTGTCGTAAAAAAGAAGGTAAAATTATGAATAGGCGTGGTCTCCGTAAAAACATTGTAACCACTCTCTAGAATTCTGGTTAGTTGCGTAAGTGTAAATGTATCATATTATCAATGCAGTAAAGTAATTATCGTCATGGTGTGGAATTTTGTATAAACAGCTAATAATAAGATTGCTACTGACTGTTGTAGAAAAACTATATAAAAAACAGATCATATAAACACTCTAGCTACAGACAAATTACAACAAACTTGTGAATTTTAGAGGGAAATTTTTTTTTTTAAACATATATAATCAAAGAAAGACAAGCATAACAAAAAAGATGTTCCACAAATGGAATTTACTATTGATTCAGAGCAAAATGAATAAAACAAGAGAAGAATGTTAAAGTGACTTAGCATCAGGAAGTTGATCAAGCATTTTGTTTTATCTGAATTGTGTAAATGTACATTATGATTGAATGAACCCAGTATATTTAGATCAGTGCGCACAATGACGTATGGATTTTTCGATTTCTTATCATAACGTTTTAGAATTATTATTTCCTACAGCACTTAAGAAAACTGCAGATCACCCAGGCGGACGTTAAGAAGACTATTTAGAGACAAACTAGAATAAGTATGAGAGTTTTTGAAGTTGTTATTAAAGCAATATATAGGCTAATGTTTTAGTCTGTCAAAATGTATGGTCATGTTTGGGTGTCAAATTTCTCCGTAAATACTGATCAAATCACATACATATTTGGTGACATAATTTGATTAACTTGTTTAGCTTTTATCTTAAAATTTGTTTCTGGTGACAAAGTTGTTTTTATAGTGGACGTTATAGAAACGAAAGTATGAACCTAATTAACGCGTGTATAATTGTCTACTATATACTAGGGTTTCTCTAGTTCCCGCCCATGTCATTCCCGGGAATCCCGTTCCCGTTAACCGTATGTTCCGGGATTTCCGGGATTTCCGGGATTCCCGGAAATCACGGAAAATTTTAACAAGAATCTAAATAGAATTAAATGTTGTAACCAACTGTTGCGTTTCCATGTCTGAACACCAAATAATAATCATATATAACGTTCATATAGTAGTATTATATTTAATGTCTTTATTATTATGACTAATACTAATATTTACGATATTGATAAACAGAACATAACAAGTATAAAGACACATTTGATATAGGAATCAGCTAGATCTTGTATACTCCTTAATTATTTTTTTTTTGTAACACAACATAAGTTCATTCGTAAATACATCTGTTGAATCAGAATGTGCATTTTCACTTGGTGGACATTTCTGCACAAAGGACTTAGCGTTCGAGGTGGGGGGAGGGGGGTCAACGGCCTGTGTAAGAATAAATAAATTGGTAGGCTTTAAAAAAGGAAAATCAAGCAAAATATGTGTAAGATGGGGGTGGGGCAGCAACCCTCCAAAAAGTCGTAAGAATTTATTTGAACAGCCCCTAACAGGCTTTAATACTTTACTTAAACAAGTATACTTGTTTGGAGCTTTGTTTTCGCGAGAGGTTTAAAATGCGAATCAGAGAAATTGTATAGTTGCGTTGGACTGAATTGCGCGAATGGATTGATTTTGATAAATCAGTATTTGAATTTGCGGGGATTTCGTTTCGAGAAAACATGGCAATACGAAAAATATCTGAACAATATTTTTCTGATGCCGATGTTATTAATGGTTTACGTTTTTTAATGAAAATAAAATATGATGGGAGTCTTTGGGATGTCGTAGAGTCCGTTCCTAAAGGCTCATTTGTGCAAAGTGCATAATACATCGACGAAGGTTGGCAAGAATCTTTATTTTTATGTTTCAAAATAACTCAAAAAATTAATGTTTCAATAACCGTGAATCCCAGACTGATTTCCCGGCTTCTGGGAAACAGCCATTTTCACGGGAAATTTCCCGGGGCCGGGAATCCCGGTGAGAAACCCTACTTTAAAAGCAGTAATATTTGTTTTTGACTTGGAATAGAAGCAAGAAAATGAATAACGTTGATCACGACTAGGTGGTTGGGATAGAGAGTTAACAAAAACAGCCATATCTTCTTAAATTGTAAATGTGCGTAATGGACTACTGGAAATAGATGAAATGGTCAGATTCAAACGTTTTTAGCCAGATCAAAATATTTAATGCGCAAAAAGCTTTAAAACAATACAAGATGAACACTTAGTATTGAAGAAGCATTATCGTGATAAAACAGTTGTGGTATACATCAATACATTGCTATGTACAATGGTTAGTTCAAAGGTCAAGGAATATCTTAACAGGAACGAAAGTGTATAGGTGAATTCGAGTGCTGGAAATGCTTTGGGTTTCAAGATTATCCAGCTTAAATCGTCAAACCCTCTTCAACAGTTCGATCAAAAATCGGAATCTTTGTTTGAAAGCAGGAAATATATATGTATATAAGTTATATACGGCTCTACACTATATGTGAGAATGCTAATAGGAGATTTGTTTCTTTATTGTATCTAATACAATTTTATATATATCAATTTTCATTCAACCACTTTGTTATTGTCCTAGCAAATGCTTCACATTTTTGGTGCACATTTCAAGATTAAGATAGCTAAAATCATTATCTGCCAAGTAAGGTTAACACACAGATTTACACCATAGTTACCTTGAAAAAACGATCAAACATTCAACTGGTTTTATGCAAACTAAACCACACACAGTAAGTAATCATATCGTTTATAAAGTCTTGTTAATATTCAAACGCTTGTTTACATTGACGAATATAATTTAAAACTGTAACTAATAGGCCGGATCTCTTGTATGCTAAGTCATTAAAAATATCAATTTATGTCCAGACCTTACGAAACCATTATATCCAAGAACGATCATTTGGTTATTCTTCAAAAGAAAGAAATATTCGTTATATGGTAACTTTTCATCAGAGCTCTGGCTTTGTGAGCGATTACTACGCAAGAACGATAAGTATTGATTTACACCATTCATACAGCTTCAACCTCTAAAGTATGTAAGTTAAATCCATTACCACAATCTGAATTTCTCGTAGACTATTCACTTCCACAAAGAAGTAGACACAGAGATGTCTACGAAACTATAATGAGTTTGATTCAATTTGCAAACTGTTTGAACATAAGTGCAGTTCGTTCAATATCTTTAGAACAGCCCAAGGAGAACTACAAAATCAAATCGCGATAAGTACTTTGTATGTATCCCAAACTCTTTAACACAGTAGGGTTTTAGTGAAATTATTGTTTGTCAAAAGGAGCAGGTTTTAAAAAAGTGTCTTAGTAAAATGGCATTATTAATACCACTTGCTAAATAAAATTAGGGTCAGGAATAGGAAGTCATTTTACAATACAGGGTGCGTATATTATAATAGTATAATTAATTTATGTCCTTTGGGAGACCGAGGACGATAATGAAATATATGTTGCAATAGAGTACATTGTGTAGCTTATGTCCATAGTGAAATACCATTATGTGAACAAAAAAGATCTTGATTATTTCAAAGTTTCTTGTGGTTCAACGCAATTTATTGTTATGGTCCCTACATGGTTAAGAAAAGAGTCTTTCTTTAAAACTTCAAAGAAAGACATGGATTTACATGATGGAACAACGTCAATCAATCTAGCTTATAGTAGGTTTAAAAAAAATGTACGACAAACTTTGGCTGCATGTGCATTTTTATTTATCACTAAGGCAATTCCAGGATGGAAGTCAATACCACAACTTCAAATATGTTTGGAGGCTAATTCTCTGTACTCGCTTTTTTCAATCATTGATCTTGTATTAAGTTACTTTGTTTAACCTCCCCCTTATGATGAATCACTTGACTGTGTGTCTCCAGTTTCCACGGTATTGACAAAAATGTATAAATTGTCTTTTGCTCAATATCTGTCAGTTGCAATCATCTTTGTAGCGTAGCAAAGGTCGACTAAATTCACCCAACAGAATATCTACTGGAATGCGACCATTCTCCATTCGAATTTGGTAACCTAGCTTATGCTCAGTGAGTCAGCAGTATCCGGTTTCTTCCAATCTATGCCCAGGAACCGTTATAGGCAGCGGATGTGAAAGCTTCTAGACGATTTTTGTTGTGGTTATCTACCATGTTTACCATGCATTAAACGAATACTGATGATATATACTTTGTGTACATCAATTTGGTGTTCTTAATCAGTAATTGTTTATCCCATACTCTTGTTTTCAGTAACTTAGATAAAACGGTTAGAACCAACTGCAACGGTGTTATTCGATTTCAAGGTTTTAGTGATAATGTTCTGATTTGCAAATACCTTAGTATATTGAAATGTGATTTAGTTTACATGTGGAAAAAACAGACGGTTAAGCTTTTTTTCAATATTACAATACATCTTTCTATTAGAACTATATTCCTGTTACATACATGAAATACCTCTCTACGCACGTAATCAGACCCGTGAATATCATGATTATAAACTATAATTACCCTATTTCGTAAGAAAAAATGAATGTGGCTGATCTAACTTTTCCATCGACCGGGTGAAGCCGATAAAGACTAGAGTTTCGTCTCACACCCAATATGAAGTCTTTCTTTACGGATATTAGCTAGAGGCTAGGCGTATGATTAGTTACTATTACGCAAGCGGATAAGAGGTAACTTATTATGGTAATATACATAAAATATTATGAAAATAATCCTTGAAGCCTATTCAAAAGTCGTAGGTATTAAGGTCATCTTTTAGAGCACGTTAAGTGACAAGTGTTAAGTAATATTTATATGACTCAGCATATGAGGTATCCATATAATATACATACTATTTTGTCATTATTTAGCAAGAAAAATAAATTCAAAATAAATTGGCATCTAGGATCGAAACAAATTAAGTGTGAAAAACTTAGTTTCACAAGCATGCTTATAGAACAATTATATCAATGTTCATGGTATCCATTTGAACTTCAATATGCCTTATGTTTAAAGAGTATATAATTCATTACATATTATTTTTATAGCGCCTATGAAGTTGTAGACGTTTTACAATGCAAAATACAAAAAACATGAAACAAATGAAAACGTTCACACTAAGATAGTTAAAACAAAGAAGTTTCAAAATGGATCACCATCGTAGTAAAATGTCAATGAATCATTTCTTAAACAAGGATTTGACACTGAAGCAATGATGGGTTTGTTTTTTCTCTGAGGAGTTACCGAAGGTTTTGAGGTAAAAGAAATGCAAATAAATCATAACTATTGTTATTTAAACCATTTTTCATTCCAGCGAGTTTTAATACTCTTTTATGTGCTACGGTGATACTCTATGCAATCATGAAAAGAAAATAATTTAATTTTGGGTTTTTACATCTGTAAAACGGAAAAGCAAATCCATCTAGATTAGACTGAATTCATAAGTACAGATACGACTATCTATAGTATAAACGTATGCATAAATATATGGATTGCAGATAATGTACCAATGCGAGATGAGACAAAAGAACACTACGATATCCATTTTTTTACAAGGGGGTGAAAGGCTTTTTAGAGTGACCTTTACGTCCATAATGGACATATGTGGACCAATAAAAAAAAAAAATATAATAATGAATAAAAGAATTAAACCAATACGAATAAGAACAAAGAAGAAAATAATATTATATAAATAAGAAAAGAAAGAAAGCCAAGAAAGTGTACGTTTATGTATGGATATGGATATGGATACGGACATTTATATTTTAAGAACTCTAGATGTTGAACCCTTAAAAGGACGCTAAGATGTGTTGAAACCGGTCAAAAAGATGGTTTGTCTAGTGGTTATATTTCCCCAGTATGTGAAAGATAAAAAGCATTACTTATATCAAGTAATGAAACAAAGTATAAAAAGTAGCAACAGTCGATATTAATCAATGGCTTTTCGAGCTTTTAGACTTATATTGGAGACCAAGAGACCTAGCTTGTTTAAAAAAGAAAAAGTCTGACCCATGTTGACGCATCAACGCGCCTTTCCTCTGAGAAAGTTAACATTGATAGACCCATGTTAAAGGTGTCTTAATTAGAACGCGTACAGAACATCCCTTGCTCTCCTTACCTTTCATATTTATCCTGCACCATTTGTAATAAATCATTCCAACTCATCTAGCTTCCGTGGGATAATACTCATTCGTTTACTTATCTGGAAGTGGACGCTGAATAAACGTCTCCGGTCTTCTTCTCAGGAGTTGACACACCTAGAGTCACTAAACGTTGTTTTTTGTATGTCTAGCAATTAATTAATTCTTAATTTCATTTCACGGATGAGTACTTCGTCCGACTATGGCATCGTTTTACTACCCTATTTGGTTCTCGAACTCGTCCAGGTTTGCTATGTGGTATTGTCTTTTATATCAACTAAAATATTGTGTCTGCAAAGAATTCAAGTTGCTATGGTTTTCAAGTGCTTATATCGATCTGAAAACAATTTCGCCTGATTTGTCTTCAAAACAAATGCACGATATAAATATATGTATAATATGTTATAAGCCTAACTGCAGTTGATCAAAGATATACAAAAATTCTACTCAAACGTCGTATAACAACTTGTGCCATTCTAAAGTGGCAATTTGTGTGATTGAAACCATGTCTACCTAATTTATTACTTAACAGACTCTTAAGTAAAACAAAAAGTGTTTTAAACAGTGTAACATTTATAACCAAGAAAATATATATTAACTCTACCATCAAAATAATACGATATTGTATTTGCACTGACTAAGTCTACACGAATTATCGTTTCATTTATAACTTTTAATAATGTTCGAGATTCAGTAATCATTAAATGCTGTACTAACTGGCTTGCATGATCAGCCGATCTGCACGATTTTGTTTAAATATTTTTGTTGGCAATGGACACAATCTATCTTAATTTTCAAAATAAAATGCTCGCAAAAGAAAATCACAGTTGATTTTACGTTCATTTTGGTAAAATTTTCATGGCTTTTCCTGCAAAGGAAACTTAAAATTTACTTTATCGATCACTGAACAAAATATGGTCTTGTACTAACTGATGGTATCATTCAGTTATGTTTCTATTCCTTCAATATTCTCGTTAAATCCCTAGATACATCAGCCAACACCGATTGAATCAAACTTAATTATCCAGCTGAAAACTGTCCGTGTTCCAGAAAATTTCAACGGCTTTTTATCAATCCCATTTATACTCTTTTTTGAAATCGTATCTTGTTACGAACGGCAATAATGGTCAATTTCACCTTGTTTCCTCTGGCCTTGGAATTTAAAAGATTTAAAAGTGATTTATTACCCATCACACATACTGCGAGACTCGTCTTACATGTAATCATTTTATTATTTTCAATAAATTCCTTAATAGGATATTTCCTCTAGATTATGCTTGCCGAAATAAGAAAATAAAACGAGAAAAAGAACTCAATAGAATTGTATGAAATAAATAAGTAGATAATAAGTTAACAATGTGTGCTATACAAAGCAATACTAGACACTGTACGGTTCAAATCATCGGTTGATAAGTCCAATTTTCGAATTCTAGTTGTAGGTGTTTGTTTGAACTGAACAATATGTGTCTCAAAGGCCCAACCAAATGACAATGTGTGCCCTTTGGAGATACTCCCTCATTTACCTTTCTCTTTATTCTCTTCCATTCAGCAGACTGTCTGTATAGGCTCTCAGCATTGATAAAATCAACTCTTTCCTCTGCCTCCAAATCAAAGCTTGATGTCTTTCTTACAGACATGCTTGTGATAGAGCTGAGAGCTGAGCGCGTCCTCTAATTCTTGGGACTTGAGACAGGTTCTTGGAGAGAACACCTTGAGACATTCGCCGTTCTGGCATCCTCTACACACAGCCAGCAGAGTCGGCGCTTTGTGATTATTGTTTTCATGCTCCTGGTCCCGGCTTACTCTAGGATCACTTTGCTTGTGATTTTGTCACTCCACTTGATTTTTGAAGATGCGTCGCAGTGTCTGCAGATTGCAGGTGTTTAGTCGTTTAGCTTGTGTTTCTTAGAGTATCTATCCAACAATAAGCATTTTTAGACTGACACTTAGGAATCTATTGATAGTTTGGTGTTTTCCTACAGGAGTGACCTACAGTATTATATGAAAATAATGCGACAGCCTGTGTATAGGAGATACCTCCAGAAATGTCAGGGTTGGTGGAAAGGAGTACGCAAATAGCCACTGCAAAGACAAAGAAACTTCACAGCCATAGCATACAGTGATAGCGTTTCAATAAAAGAAAATACAAAACATCACTACTTGACTTCGAAAATGGAGGGTGGTTATGCCGTGGCTTTACTATTTCGTCCTATTTAAGATCCTCGAGATTATCGGGACACTTTTCTATTTCGTCTTGTCTCCCTGGCCTTGACTCTAAACATTTTTAACTAGATTTATTACGCGTCACTCTGAGTCGGCTAGTCTCGCCCAAGATGTAATCATAAGATTATATATAATGTTATGTAACTCGATGGCATCAGACATTTTGAATTCTTAAGATGAATGTCTACATAATCAAGTATGTTGCCTTGAGAACTCAGGCCGCGTCGGAGTAAAGTGTTAAGTAAGCCCCAATGAAGGTCGTCAATGCAAATTTAAAGAACGACGGGATTTATAGAGATTTCAGCTGCTCTATAACCGTACCTCACAGGCTCCTAGTTGGTTCTAGTACTAATAGACGAGATGGCTTTTTTTTCATAATTTGTAATCTGATTATATGTTGTAAGTTGTGACTATGAAAAAGTTCAAATTGAGTTATCTTTTCAAATAGATTTATTTATTTCAAAAGTACTAAATGTCCGCCAGGACTTGGACTTAACAGTAAAAGCTTTTTGCAAGGTGTCTAGCCATTAATGAGGTTAAATATATATACGCTTTCAATATATTTCAGATTGTCTTTAGTAAATTACAAGGTAAAATCAGTCAACAATACTTTTTTTAATGACAAAATGTGACCTTGATTCTAAGATCATCACTCTTTTTACAACTAGAATATGTTTATTGTTGAGTGTTTCAAAGTCTTTTAGAGTTTGAATCACAAAAAATCAAAACATCCACGAACCTTGGCACTCGCATCCTATGTTATAGATAAAAAGTACGATAACTCGTTGTGTTTTTAATTCTTTTAAATTGTCCTTCATTCGAGTTTTTTTTTTCTTTTTCATGTCAGATAGCTTGGGTAGCAACAGGTTTATGCTTGCCTGAAACACGACGAAGTTAAAGCTACAATGCTTCTTAATTGGGCCATATTGACAGTTTCACCTAATATTATCTTAAGTTTAACCGCGAAAAGCTTGTGAAACCTTCGTCCTGTGTGTCTAGCGTTAAAACAGGGCGGGTCTCTTATGTGTCTATCCATTGGTGATGCGTGTCTCTTCTGTAATCGGATAGTTTCAACGCTATGTACAACCTGAGGAAGATAAGGACGTTTTTGGCTCCCCTCCCTGAACGAAGTCAAAGGTCAGCAAAACAGACATTGAGGGTATAATGAGGGATGACATTGGTATTGCGAACCAATGTGATCACATCAAGTAATCTGCTCTTAGAATGTAATTTACTTAAACAAATATTGTTTTATGTTCTTTGTTTTTAACAAGAGCTAAATGTTATCATGTTATCGCTGATAATAGGCCACACCAAATTAAATTTTGACATTAAGGTCATTTTATGGAGAAAATGTCGTGTTGACTGATTTTACCTTGTAATGTACTGAACACAATCTGAAATATAATCCCAGATTATATTGGCAAGAATATCTGTGCAATGGCGCATCATCTGGTAGCTTATTTTTTCATGTGGTTTGCGAGTTGACGTTCGGTGCTCCATAAAGCTTATCTAAGCATTCAATGTGGCTGTATATAAAAAAAAATACCTACAAATTTGAGCTCCCTCTAGATTGTAGTTATATTATAATTCAGGGTACTAACCATTTGATATCGAAATATTCTAGCACACGGAAATATTGTTCACATTGCAACAACAATGAGTATTTCTGAATGTTTCAAGTTGAGCATCATCCTAACATACTGATATAAATTGTGTTGTAGCCTGATAAATTAGTTACCATAAACTAACTGTCACCAGTAACATTATACAGCAATTTGACATGAAAATGATCACAAATTCATCCCGGTTTTTATTGTACGACAATACATGCCGATTGTCTCCTCTTCTTAGGTGACAGGTAAGGCGTTGTTGTGACGTTTGAACGCATGAATAAAAATGCAATCGCATGTTGAGATAGGAATATTTGTACATCGGAAACGTTATAATTATAAGAATTTTACTATATAATAAATGGTCATGACTCATGACTATTAGTGTATCTATTTAGATGTTGACGTAACTATTATGTCGTATCTCACTGTATGTCTCATAATCTAACATTGATTTTCAAAGCATTCACTCAAAAAAGTGTGTGAAAAATAATGTGACAGCACAAAAGTGTGCGTGCTTCAGTAACTCGTCTCTGTGAATCTGGAGTATGTAATTCAATGATGTCAATGTAGCACCTTTCTTTATTGTAACCATCTTGAGTTATAAGTGTGCAAAAATGATAGCCATTAAGAATATTATCGATATTTTGCGTCATAGTGTTGACTTCAAGGGATATTGAGATAACATATACCGTTCACTTTTATTTAAATAGAATTAAGATTTTAGTCGGTTTAAAAAACTATAGAAACAGCCTTATACGAAGAAAGACAATCGTAAACAGAACAAAGCCTGCTTTACTTGAAACAATGAATACTACATCAAAACGTGTTTTTATTATACCCTTTGGGACAGTGATCACCATTTCACAGTCACGCGTCATTTATTTTAGATGATAGCAATCTCCATTTCAATCATTTGAATACGTTATTGATTTGATCAGTGACATCAATGATGACATTTAAATGACATTCTTTTGTAAATTTCCACAACGAGTAAGTATCCGCTTGTGCTTGTTAGTAGTCTCTGTCTGTCATTTTCTGTAAGGGTTTGATTTTTGTTTCATGATATTTGCAGCAAAATGATCACTTTTGGTATACATGTATTCTTTAATCTTCATTCCCAAATTACTAAACGAAGTTGATGTAAAAGTTAAAAGGCTTAACACAACATATCATGACAGAAATCTTTATTAAAAATAAAATATCATATTATAACAAAAACTAGTACAATAATGATTATACCATAACATAACAGAAACAAACCAAATGTGGACGTAATATAATATAATAGAAATTAACCCTATGCTCAGGATATCATTACATGACAGAAAAATAGAATAATATTGAGCGCATGAATGAATATATCAGAAAGTAGTAATACTGAATTGGATACGTTATTGATTTAATCAGCGGCATAACTGAACAACAGACTAATGTCTGGCTATGATGACATTTACATGACATACGTCTGTACTTTTCCACCAAGAGCAATCTAAAATTGGGTGTGTATGTGTTAGCTTGTGCTTGTTAGAAGTTTGTTTTCATTTAATGTATTCAGTGTAAACATGTATACCTGCCTGCATTAAAAGATCATTTAAAGCTTTAGATTTCTTAATCTATATAAACTGAATATTTGCAATTTGAGGAAAATGAAATAGATAAACTTAAACAACACTAAGCATACCCTGCACAATATAACAGAAACTAGCATAATACCGAGCATGTGATAACAAAAGATAAAGAACAATACGAGCATTTGTGTTATACAACTCTAGGTATCCCTAAGAGTCCTGAACCATCCTTACACAATGTGTTGCGGCCCAGGGGCACACAGCACATGTCAACTGTTAATGCCATCCTCATTTGTCACCAGAGCTCAATGCTGTTTCGGGGGTTCCGATAGGACCGCCCGCTCTGGCACCCCCAGCAGCTTCCACGCCACCTGACATTACTCAAATATGGGCTTGTAACCACGTCTAAGGTTCTCATCCCAGGCAAGAGATTTGAATAGACTGTGACCGATGTCCCCATGAGTGTACCATTTTGTATTTCAAAAATGCAGAGCCCACAGACAAAAGACCCCTGTCAAGACACTGATGATCAGGACCTTGTGAGCCACGTGACTGAATATACCTTTGCTCTGTCATGTTCAAGCCAAAATGTCAAAATACTTTAAGGAACCAATGAATGCGTGCAATATTTCAGATTTAAAAAAGAGCTGCAATGTTTGTCACAGGAAACTACACAATGAAAACCGGAAATACTAAACAAAACATAAAAAATTTAAAATGGGAAACTTTAGAAGAAAGAAGAGCTAAAAATTATCAATGTTATATAAAGCTAGGGAAAAACTGGTCTGCATACCACTAAACCACCTCACATTAAATAAAAACAGAACCAGAAATAGCAAAGAAGCCTATGTCATACCAAGATCAGAAATATATTGTCACAGAAATTCCTTTTCCAAACACTGTGAGACTCTGGAATGCCCTGTCGTTGGAAATTAAGACCAGTGTCAATGCAGATTCTTTCAAGAATATTCTGAATAAGATAACAGTCAAGTCTGCATATTAGGTTTTGTATTCACTTTTTAACCTACTTGTATGGCAATCAAGTAACATGTTTTTACCTCACTAGCGACACCCGACCCTCTTTTAACCCCCCTTTTGATTATATGTTATCAATTTTTTGATGGGTCTATCCAAGTCGCCTTTAAACTGCCAGAATCAGTGTACCTACTCATGTCTTGAGAGAACTGATTACGAGGAAGAAGAAGAATAACTTACACACTTGGTCTAACAATCAATTGCCAAGAAAACCACAGGTCGTTTCCAAATGTAGGATGGAATTTTGTTCAGTTAAAAAATACAATAGTTCTATGTTGAATTTCTGCTTACGAACTTTTGAAAATAATAAGCTCCAACATGGACTTTCTGATCATACGGAGACAGGTAATAAAAGTTAAGCACGTTGGAAAACCTTAGCAATGGGGAATTGAAACCGAAAAAGAATCTAATAAAAATTTGGTTGAATTTTGAAAAGTATTTGAGGTGTAAAAAGAAACCAAAAGTAAATGACGGACGAGCTTGTTTCCATTTGTTAAAATACGTTCAGTTTCAGATAAGTTTTGCCAATGAATATAAAAATTGTATTCCATACTAGAAGTGATCGACTTACGCGGGCACAACAGCTAATATCTTGGCCATTTTTTCCAAAATATTCTTGTCTTCCCGCAACAACACCACAGTTCCTGTTAATCAAATAAAGAAATATACCTATTTTGTTAATATTTATGTCAGATCTAAGACTATTCCTTGTTATAACTGTGCTTTTGATAGTAAGAACTAGAAATTTTGAATAGTCTAGCTAAAAGCATAATTTTGGTCGAGTAAAAGAATAAACATATATGTATATTATGCAAACCAATGATATAATAAGATACACAAGCAGTGAAGAGTATCGTAAAAGTGGATGTACACACTAATAAATAACGTATGTCTATAACAATATACACTGTATTGTATGCTTGATTTGTATGTTTGTGTGACGATTTCCTCAAAAGTCATAGAACGGATTTGGCTGGAGTTTGAACATAGTTGTAACATCATACCAAGGGGCTCTTCGCATTATTAAATTCATGAAAATTCAACTATTTGACATTTTATAAATTTTTTTTTTACCTTTATTCTTGTGTTAAATAATTCAGATTGCCATCTTACTTAATAAGCAAACGTCAGAGAATGCATTTAAAATGAACAAGCAAATGGGAAGTTTGCAAAACTGCATTCATATAAATTGTGCACTCTCGGCCCTGGACAAACTATTCTAAGGGGTGGCTGAAATTTCGACATTGTGAATCACTGACAATGTTTTAAAATTTCCGGGCAAAGACAACGCAAATTTGTGTTTACATCTCTTGGTAGTAATCAGGTGCGTATGCAGTATTTTAAGATGGGAGAGGGACATATTGAGGCAAAACGAAAAAAAAACAATGTTGTTATAGGTGGTGGATCCTTTCTAGAGGGAAGAAGAAAGCATGGGTGTATTTCAAGTTTTGTGAATGGGCGCCTGGGACATGTTTTGTTTTTACAGGAGGTCCTTTTTAATAATATTTAAGCATTGTAAACATATGGAGAAATTACATTTTTCAATGTTTCAATTTTTCAATTCAGGAGAAATTGGCTTTGTGAACTTTCTTTGTCTTTTACCTCTGAAAACTGTGATGGAATATTTTGAGAATACAGGGGCATAACTATGCTTTTAAAAAGTTTGGGGATATTGTCACAAAGCACATTTACCGAAGGCGCTAAGCACCATACTTTCTGCTGGGTTGTCCATTTTTAATAACATCTAAGCATTGAAAACCTTGGGGAATTTGTCTTTTGATACTTTCATCTTTGAATTCTTTAAACTTTGGGGAGTGTTGGCGCATTTCCACATTTCTCCCCTGAGTCTTGCAGGTAGGTTCTTTTCTAATAATTATTTATGCATTGAAAACCTTAGAGGGCGGGGGATTGGTCTTTAGGTACTTTCTTCTTCTTCTACTTCGTCTTCTGTTGACCAAATTCATAGAAGAAGTCAGGTAACACTGACACGATGAAGCCGCTCGTAGTTAATAGTCTGAGTAAATGAGCAAGTTTTAAATCGTGAACAACTTGAACATGTCTAAAAAGCACATTCTTTAGCCTGTCTGCTTATCAAATCAAATTTTTACTTACAGTTTTTACCCTGATTAATAAATAGAAAAAAAACATGTCATAGCATCTGCCCTATCTAGAAAGCAAACAATGATCTAGCCTGTAAGTCATCTAGACATCATCGAAAAATGATCCTAGTTTTAACTTCACCGAATTCAGTCACTTTACAGATAATGTAGGCTATGAACAATCAGCTAGCAAGATCAAATGCCTTCCTATTACATTCTGACATCTTCTGATCTGCTATGTTCTTTTATGTTGCTTATGTAGATCTTCCCTATTTTTCCCTCTACTATGTCCGCAATAATTTGACTTTGGGCGATGTTGGGTCTTCGGGTGGGGCTAAAATAATGCCTAATCTTCATAGAATATACCACTTCTGTTTTACATAATTATTTTTCCTTAAGAGCTCTGTAATTGTTTTTATGATCCTTCTACAAGTTAGTTCACTTTTATTATATCCCTAGATTATATACTCTTTATCATTCATTGTGTTCAATTGTGCAGTTATATTCCAATACTACTACTACTACTACTACTTCTTCTTCTTCATTACTTAGGTAACTGCACCATCGAAATCAACCATATTATCAGTATTATGAAACAAGCTTTAAATAGCCGTAATATGGATTGAACATGGCGAATGAATTGTGTCAAACAGTCACCCGTACCCTCGGGAATGGCAGCAGCCAACATATCATTGATATGTGCCATACTTTTAGAGGGAGCGGTGGTCGAGTGGTTATCAGTGTTTGAAGCAGTGGGCTGCAATTCGTTTGTGTTTGGGTTCGAGCCCCGTCATGGGCTTGCATTTTTCAATTCTCCACAGCTCAGGAAAGCTTGAGGTAATGACAGTAAGTGTTATAAATCGAACCATCCTGGCTGTGAGTAGAATTATTCACATCACATGTCACTTTATGCAGTTTAAGTATTTACTTCTTCTTCATTACATAGGTAACTGCACCATCGAAATCAACCATATTATCAGAATAATGCACCGGAAACCATGATGCTTTGCCTATGCATTATTGTCTTTAATCGTCATTATGTATTTAACGCATATTCGTCTTGGATGTGAACACGAACTTATTGAAATAATTAAACAGCTTGCAAGTTAACTGTTTAAATCAGTTCATGTTCTTATTCAGGATGATTGTGCGTTTAATCTATTATTATACCTCTTTTAGATAAAATAAGGCGAAAATATAAATAAAAAACTAGTTCACAAAGGCTAGCTGATCATTGAAATTATAAACAAAGAAACTCCTCGTGTTAACCTATTTTTCTTATGATGCGCCTTGACGTATAATATCTCGTGGGGCAGCGTTGCAAGTAGTGCGATATGAAATACAAAAATTGTGCGTTTTATTTAAGGAGCTCACTAGCGCTGTGGTTAGAGTGTCAGGCTAATATCTAGAAGTGCCGGGTTTCGATTCTCAGTTGCGGCAAATGTTTCTTAGATCCTTTGCCTAAAAATCAGGATTTTTTTCTTCATTTCCAAAACCTCGAAAAATGACTAAAGGTAGTTTCCAAAAAGTCGGAAAATGATTGATGATAATTTCCGCTTTCCTTGTTGTCTCAATGAACGATTAAAAGCAATAATACACGTGCAAAGCATCATGGTTCACATGCATTATGGGAATGTAACTGCGCGATTGAATACATTGAATATATAGAGAAATACAAACTAGGGGTATAATAATAGCGACGAAAGGATAGCGGAAATTTTCATTACTCATTTTCTGACTTTTGGGGAAACTACCTTGAATCAATTTCCGAGGTTTGGGAAATCAAGAATAGAATCCTGAGTTTTTAGGTAATTTAAGAAAAGATTTTCGCAACTGAGACTCGAATCATGTCCCTCGGACATTCAATCCGATGCCTTTAGGTACTGGACTAGCCAGCTGATAATGTATTCTGTGCAGAAATCTATATAAATTACCATTGGGCGTGACTATGAAATCGAACCCAAATCGCACCAAACTTGCATATTATTATTATTTTTCTCCTTCTAATCGTGATGGAAATTTGTTTGGGGGGTACAATAAAGAGTTTAATAAATCTCTGTCCCTTCTAAGTGGTACTTGTACTTTATGTAATAATTTACTCGCAAGCCTGTTATTTATTGCAAGAAGTATGCGTGCCACTTATAAGGGACGGCGATTGATTAAATACATAACAAATTGCTTGGGTAACTAATAGTCGTGGAATGAGGGGATTCTCTGCACCCCCCATGACTCAACGGTACTTGATTTTTTTTTATTCCTTAGGGTATATAGACACAAAATTTTACCTTTGCCAAAAAATCAACCTGAAAAAACCAACACGCTCAGAATGGACCACAAATGAAAGACTGGTTGCAAATGAAAGGTGTTGCCGAGATGATTACAAATATGTATTTTTTTTAACGGTACGACAATTAGTTCCTGAGTTATGACGTCAAGCGTGACCGTGACGTTATCGAAATCACTATCTCACCACTAATATGGTTAAAAATTCAAATTGTCGTATCTAAATGTTCAGCACCTTGAAATCTTTGCCTTGACATGTATAAATGATATGAACAAAATTAAGTCACTTTGGGTCACTTTTTCTTGAAAAGAATTGCTTTTTAGTTAGGTTATCATCGTATAGAGTAAAAAAACAAAAGTCTTTTCAGTTCGGCATGCAATTCATGTGCCCTATTTATCAGCAACAAATTAAACTTTATATTTTTGCTTACTTAGAGTGTAAACTATCGATAAATTAAAGTCCAAATATGTTCATGATAAATTGAGTCTTACAGGGGTCATGCAAGTGAGTGTCTGGTATTAAATTACTGCCTTTAATGAAGAAACCCTCATTTGCATAACCCCTGCACGAATCAATAAATCATGTATTTTTTGGAAAACTATGTTATAGGTTCCTAAAAGTAATTTCTAACAATATATTGCAAACAATAACATTTTGTATTGTAAATTGACCTGTACAGGGGCCTTGACCAGTGGTATATTAATTAGAATAACATCATGTCATGACTGAGTACTCTGTACGAATCAATATACAATGAAAATTTGGGCAAATTCTTATTTTTAGGTTCCTAAGGGTGTTTTCTAAAATATATTGCAGTCACAAATTTTTGTATTGTAAATTGATCAGCACAGGGGCCATGACCAGTGGTTTATTTGTTAAAATTACTCCATTTTATGAATGAGTACTAATTTGCATGTACACTGAACGAATCAAATTACCATGAAATTGTTTCTGACTGCAAAATATTGTTAGACAACATTTAATTTGCCAAAAAATGTCATTGTCTATTGATTCGTACAGCGGTCATTGATTTTTTGGCAAAGGCAAAATTATGTGTCCATATAATGTCCGGTTGAATCATGGGGTGTGCAGAGAAACCTCTCATTCTCCCCTATGTATAAGAAATGTTCATTAGTTCATAATAACTGAGTTCGTTTGATATCACCGAAATTAAGGTAGCTTTTTGAAATTGGCCAGTTAGTCCGCCTTTTCCTCCAATGTACACCGTCTGATCTCTGCATGCATTGCCCTAGCTTGACAAAACCAGACTAATAAACTCCTGTCTACATCTTTGCATCACCAGACTTCGAAACAGCTGTCGTGCTTCATGAAATAGTGATCAAACTTTTTTTTCTTGGTTTTGCTCATCCGTTTCTAAAAATCGTAGTTTGATATAAGAAAAATGTTTTGATGGTATAAAGAGGGATATGCCAAAGTAGTTTTTACTTTTTCCAGGGAATCGGAGCCGCATGTCTAATGATGCGGCTCCGGCTCCAGCACTTTTCAAAAACCTACTTATAGAAATAAACCTTTTCATAGAAATTTGACCTAAATGACCCAGAAAAAATAATTTTCAAACTATCATTTCGGTAGAAATAATTATTTCAGACCAATGAGTTTAACAATTTTGGTATTGCCAGGAATAAAGGCTTCAATTTGCTATACTTTTGGTCTTTTTTTTAATGAAAAGTACTGGAGCAGAAGCCGCAAGATAAAACTTTGGCTCCAACTGAAAACTCTCCAATTACCTGTTTTTTTTCATAATAATTGATTATTCGTTAAAAGCAAATTTATTTTAAGTTAATCATATGTATTATCCTCAAAATTCTTAATAGTACCAACACAGAATCATATTTATCAGTGTTTCCATTGAGATTTCATAAAAACTGAGGAAAATACGCAAGGGTCAAATTGTCAATTCAAAACACACGAAACACGCTTTGACGAAGAAGAATAAACTATCAATGACTATATGCAACTCCAAATTAAAAAAAGTCAAATTACTTTGCAGCTTATAATAGATAGCATGATTGTTTTTCTCTCACCCAATCAAGGCTAGACAATTCAAATTATGTCATCAATTAATTGTTTAATTTGAGGCATGATGCAATGTGTGCATGCAACAAATTTTGAAATCTCGCGGTAACCTTTTAAAATAAAGGGATGTACCACACTGTAATATATTTGAATTATTTCCATTGGTTATTTCCCTTGGCTACATTTCATCACTCTTAACTAAGGGAGACAAAATTACTGACTATCTCGGAGTTTTCTCCAACTGTCCGCGGATTTCTGTGTTTTTGTCAGACTGTCTCGGAGATTTTCTGAGATTTTTTCGGAATCGCGGATTTCCGCAATTTCGCGGAAGAATGGAATCACTGAATTAATATATGCACAGAATGCAATCGTTCTTTGTGAAGACTATTACTGAATGTTACCAACTTAATACAAAACAAAATGTGTGTGAAAGGATAAGATTAATGAAGAAGAAGAATGTAAGCAGAATATAGAAACAACAAATTAAAGAGAGGAGGAAAAAATCAGAAAAAATCGGTATGATAGGAAACTACAGTTCATAAAACAAAGGTGAAAAAGTACAAAAAGAACAGTCAATGTTGGTAATATACCAAACACTGTATACAGTTGTGAATTTACATACCCTTTCCCGTAAAAATTCAAGAAGTTTGGATGATTAAGTCCAAATCTTTGTTTTGCGGTAACACCTTGCTCATCTTTCAAAGGAACAAACCTAATACATGTGAATCTTTCAAAAAATTTCTGTGTGGCGTGTATCTCATCTTTATCCCATGCAGCTGTTAAAAAATTGAGATGAATCACATTAACAAGGTAAGACATAAAAACAGGAGTCATTGAAACCACAAAGAAAAAAACAATTGCATGCACTTAAGTTAAAACGGATGAATATCTCGTCAAACCCTATTTATCGGCTTAACTTGGAAACGCAATTTTCTGGCATGAGCAAAGAAAATAATAGCTATCAACATCAAATGTTGAAATTAGGCTATAACAATAGTATATTTAGTTAGGTTCTTTGATGTACGTTTTTCATGCCGTTTACTGCAGTACTAAATTAAATAGATGAAAATGCAATGAGAAAGTAAGGAGCCCGAGACAAATATACGTCTCAAGCATAATATGTTAATGACCAATGACCAAGGCATCCTTGTTCAAGTTCCATGTTTCTTCTTACTAAAGAAGTAATAATCTGTGTCTTTAAATCTTCATATACTTTACCGTTTTGTTCATTGCAGTAAGGAACTAAGTGTTTCCTGAAAAATTACTGGGGCATAATATGCAGCGGTGAATTAGAAGTCCAGGTCTATCTCATTGTCCAATGGAGTTTATCTATTTCCTCTATATTTCAGTGTGACTGTAAGACTATAGATTATATTGTCAACAAAATAAAAACACTCCAGAATCCTGATGTAGGTTGATTGAATACAACTAAATCTGCTTTATGATTAAACTACTAGAATATATGAAAAAGTTTCATGCCTACCGCCTATCTTCACCTGAGGAGTTCAAGTAGTTGAGCTCTTAATCATATTTTACATTCCATTTAATCATGTTCTGCATGAGAGAATCAAATTAAGCATGAATCCCATAGTAGCGCAAAAATACATCCCAGTTTTTATTTGTCCTAACTTTCGAAAGCAATTTCCTGGTTAAATGTTGATGTACAAATAGGAATTCCATATTTATTTGTTCAATAGCCTTCTTCTGAACCCCCCCCCCCCCTGTTAACCTTTCAGTGCTCTGTCTGCAGCTACATGTCTAATATTTTCATCTAAAATTCGATAAGTGAGATAATTATTGGAAACTCAAAACAGCATCATACGACTCGCATTGACCTTCTTATATCTGCTTTGAGAGATCATACAGGAGCTAGTGCTTCATCACATCGAAATACAATATCAGGGGGGATAACGTAAGGTTTGTTTGTTAGAATCCACATGACAATCCCTGCTTACATGTATATGTTCATGTCAGTTTTTCTTATACTAACTTCTATGTTTTTTTTCTTCTGCAAGGTAAGATGTTTGAGAACTTGAGCCTCATGCTTTAACTAAGAATTCAGTATTTTTTGTTTGAGATGAATAACCGTGTCACGATGGGTGGAATCAAATGTGTTGTATTTCTTTTTTCATGCTTGACTTTTGTCACACAAATTAACAAACATTTCTTATTCTCATCTAACCATTTGGTTTGAGTTTGGGTTTTTGATACAATTTCACTTTGGTATCAATTTGCTTTGACATATTTGGTATGTGTTTTCTGATATGAGCTTAAAACGATTTACTTACATAACGGCTGAAACTTACTAAGGTTCTGATTCTCAACTTGACCTAACTATCAATTTTGTTTCGTGATCTTTTTATTTAAAGTTGTATTTGCATGTGCAAGATCTTGGATATTTTTTTATACTTTGCAAGTAGTATTTTATTTTCCTAATACTTATTTTTTACATTTTTATTCTTACTTTAATTATAACTAACAGTTTTCCCGTCCAATGGGCGCGGGCGGGGGGGTTGAGGGAGAGATAGAGTGTGAAAGATGGCGAAAAGAGAGGGTGAAAGGTGATATTTTTATTTCCAAAACATCAAATAATTATTTTACTCTAAAAACTAAAGTACTTGACCGAATATAGCCGAGTTCGGTATGCCCAAGTTGATGATCTGGTGTAGATTATTAATTTGTTATTATAATTAATAAATATGCATTTTGATTGCCGATATAATTTGATCTATCAAACGTTACATATGTAAAATTTAAAAATGTGAGTAGAGCTCCCTGTTTTTGCCCCAGGTGTATAGAGATTTAACGTTCCGCCTTGACCAAGCCTATTGTTCAGTGACAATAGCAATGATCTTTGACGAAGACAGTGAGACGCCCGTCTAGTCAAGTGAGCAATTTTTACGGCGATAACTATCTGGATTTATAAAATAGCAATATATATAGGAAACAATCGTAATTGCTTCATTAAATCCAAAATATTTTTATTTTTAAAATCTTTGTTAGCCAATCACAATCTATGGTAAGTCTGTTATCATATGTTTACATATACAGCAAAATCTACCCAGATACTTTGGAGCTTATCGTGATGCAAGAAAGTAACCAAGCAAGCATACAATTCAGTGTATATTGTTATAGATTATTGTAGATACATGAAATACATTTTTCATGCGGTGTTTTCTTTGGATTGAAATTGCCAATGCCGCTATCAAATGTGTGTTTTCTTCAAGTCTGTCTGCCACACTCCTTACACTTTGATTAACCACCTCCAACCCCATCCCACACACACACTCTCTCCAGTGTACATGTGTACATGCTTGAAGTTGTATCACTCTAAATTTAAGACATTTTGAGTTGCTGTTATAAAAAAATGATTAGGGCCTTTTCCTAAAACTGATGTCGGTAATATGTTTTTGTAAATCTCTTTTGCAAACATCGAACTTTTGAAAGATGGTAAATAAATGATACATACCACATCATTCAAAAAGTAATGCATACAGATT
>JAUUEB010123259.1:0-14802 GCA_032362205.1 Clione limacina
CTTAATATGTATATGTGAATTGTCAGGTTAGTTTATGACATGTTTTCTTGAAATAGTGGTATCTATAAATAACACGCTTGTAAGATTTAATGATAGCGCAAAACTGTGCGTTTTCTGTAAGCGTCTGTATCTTTTGTATATGATGTAATGATAGTTGTTTTTAGACACTTAGAAACATGATTAATATCAGATCTTTAAATGTTTGTTTTTCAAACTTGTATTTTTAGACCTCGAGGTTCAAAGGTCAGGATGAACAGCCTCCTGAGCAATCTCGAGCTGCAATTTCTTCAGCATCGCACATTTCCGGTTACGAGCCGTCTGCATCTGCCCAGACTGTCAAGTCTGCTATCATGCTAGAGAACTTAGCTCTACCACCGAAGTCATTGTTGGAAGAGCCACCAATGATATTAACCTTTGGTAAGGACTAGTCGTGTATATGGTAACGATGTTTGGCTGGTATTTCATAATGTTTAGAGAGGGTTAAAAACTATTGGTTTTTCCAAGAATTTATCAATTATCACAAAATGTGTTGACATTCATTAGTAAAAATGAAAACACTGATGTTACATTCTTTAAAATCACTTGCAGTATAAGGTAAAAAGTAACTTAACCTCACGGAATAAATTATTTGAGAAATGAAGCGCAATTCTACTTAAGTGGAGATTGTAACACTTTCGGTTAGTGAACAATTTCAGAATACATCTATTAAAAGAGGAATATACATGAAACATATGTCCCTTAAAGCACAACAATGCTTAGCAAAACGTCACAACTGCAATGTTGTATTAAAGATGATATATCTTCCACTGCAATGTGGTTGAGCAAAGATAAATAGTTTTGAATGTAATTGAAATCATATTCATCGACAAAATTTCATCAGATATTTAAGGTTATTTAAAAAAATATTTTTCTTCATTAAAAATGTTCTTGGCAGGCACTCTTTCCAATAAGCATCAATATAATAATTAAACTATTTTCGTACGTATTCTTTTTGAAGCTGAGTTCTGGAGCAACCTGCTATCTGGTGAATGGGTTGGTCCTATATGTCTGAGGGTCGTAGACGGGAAACTCCTAGAGCAGCTGCTAACAGCACTGAAAATCCTGACACAAAAGCGGCTGCTGATAAGGCATACCTCGCACGCATTTCTTCACAATCGTAGATCAAATCCAGTCTACAAAGAGTTTGTAGAGCGCAAAACGAAGGCGTTGGAACAAATGCAGCTCGAGAAAAAAGACAATGCACCATCAAAGGTGGATGAAAGTCGCAACGATGTAAAGGAAAGTCGCGACCAATCGGTTACAAGTGGAGAAGTGACATTTGATAGAAGAGTTACTCCAGAGGAAGGCGAGACTCCGGAGAGTACAATTAAAAGGGAGCCCCCTCCTGAGCTTCCCCCACCAGAGGTATTACAGTTTTGTTGATGTTCTGTCAAATATTAATACTTTTAAATGTTTTGTAAAGTGAACGATAAATTGTCAGAAGAGTATTAAGTCGTAGTGTCTTTGGTCTTGTGTTTAAGTTGTCTGATTCAGGATCACGGGTTCGAATCCGAAATGAGGCCTGGACGCTTGTCTTTTGGGAAAGCAATGTACAATGATTTCCTTAATTGACCAGGGTGATAATTAAGTTCATAATGGTGAGGTGACACGGTGAGAGATAGGAATATACTCTGTTTTCAACCAACCAAGCCTTAGACACCGTTATCAAAATAATTACGAACCTAAATTTGGACAACAACGAGATCTTTCGAATTGTTTAGATACATTATGACTTAGGGCTATCTTTAATGTTGATACCTACACGAATACTTTCTATCAATAGTGAGACACAAGTGATAAAAAGAGAAGAGATTAAGTCTTTTAGTGAGTTATTACGTTTCCAAGCAAGTTAGTGACTGAATAAGTGAAAGAATGGCTTGTTCATCGGTGAAGGAAGTTCTGTAATTTATATATTGATATCAATGCATACAACAAACCATGCGTAACACCCGACCAACTTCCCTCAAAGTTTGCATGTTTCAGTTATGCAAGTTAAAAGTGGGTTTTGCTTATTACCATACTAATTATTGAAAAGAACACGTTTGGTACAGAAACCTTCATAAAGACCATCAAGTATCTGCCATCATAAAAGAAGTAAACATTTACGTATTTTTCAGAATTTGTAATTTATTATTCATGTAGTAATTTTTAGGGATTCCGTGAACATTCTCTACAAAACTAGGTTTCTCAGTGGTCTTAGGTACTTAAGATATTATTAAAGAGCTCTTATCAAGAATGTTCATACGCTATCTTAATCTTTTTTTAATAAGTACACAACACTGAATAGTCATGCCCAGTTTAATGATTTTTTAATGTTTTGAAGTGTCCATTTATTAAACAAGTCCGTAGGTAGCTTGCATAATAAAAATGTGGAAGGAATGTAAAAACCTTTCGGTGTTACGTATGGTGTTCATATACTATATATCGACAACATGAAATTATTACCACCTATTTTCTGGGTAAACATTGTAAATCTTAACCTAATCTTTCCTTCTGTATCTTTGTCTCCAGTGGCTGTATGAAACCATCTATGTAGAGTTGGTTTACTTCGAGGACTCGGAAGGTGAGAAGGAGGAAGCCGGTGAGCCCTCAAAGACTGACATTGGTATACATACACCGCTGATGTTGAAAGAATATCTCATGAACAACCTCAGACTGCCGCCACATGAGTCACAATCTACGGCAGACAGAATTGAAACTCTTACAAGGGAGAAGACTGAGCTAGAAGTTATTCATAAAAAGATAAACGCAAGTAAGGATAAGGCTGATAAAAAGGATAAAAAAGACAAAGAAAAGGAGAAGGAGAAATCTAAACCGGACAAACCCGATACGAAAGAGAAAGGTCCGAAAGGCGAGACTGCAATAAAAGATGGGGATGTTGAGTGGATAGCCGAAGATCCAAACTTTGTTGAGGAAGTAGCTGAAGCAGAAACAGAAGCAGATCAAAGTCTCACGAGGAAGAGATCAAATAATCCGGGTTCCAAAAGGAACAGCTTGACAAATGTTAGTTATAGTAAGCGTGGAACAGGTGGCAGTTCCAAATCGTTAACACTGAAGGCACCAAGTTTACTCACAATAGATGAACAAATAAAATCACGTAAAAGCAGCTTTGAAAATGACGCTACTCTGACGCGCAACCAGGAACTTGGTGCTGCTCCAGAAGATCAACCTTCGGGAGATGAAAGTGGTGAAACAGCAAATTCGGATTCAATAACTGAAAATGCCCTTGATGATGTATTGAAATTGGAAGAGCCGTCAAATAACCAAAGACTGTATCTAACGCATAATGATTTACACATTTCCGGAATATACCAACCGCGCCAAGAGAATCATGGAAGTGCAGCTAGCAAACTCTACAAAGAAAATAATAAGATAGTGAAGGAGTACGCCACAAAGACGAAAGGAGTTTTTGAAACTTTGCAAAGATCCAAATCAGTTGATCTAACTGAACGGTTCAAATGTCTGTCGACAGCACGTGAAATGTCTAGAAGGAGGGCTTTAGCTCAGAGAGTGCGGGATATTTATCCTGGAAAGAAGATCGTACCTCCTAAAGCAAAGTCTATCGACCCCTGGTCAGCGTACTTTTCAGAGCAGCAAGATTGTGAAATGGGCGCAGCTTTAGACAATAGTCAAGAAAGGAAGATCTTGCAGTCTCTGAGGCAACTCCAGATCAATCCATCAAAAGCAAATGTCCCCGAAACTGATGATAAAAAACAAAAACACGCCAAGGGAAAAGGAAACAAAAATGCAAGTAACAAACCGCAGCTAAATGCAAACACGTCGAGTTCCAAATCAGTAGATAGATTATTGCCAATCTCAATTTCAAATGACGATAATAAAGCTAGGTTTTCTAAAGACAACTTGGAGAAAGGTACATTGGTGTCTGGAAATGTCCGATGTCTCTTGAATAAATTGGTTTCTTGGCGATATCATTTGGATCGTGGGTTGAGGATTACTACTGGCGATAAAAGTTCTGAGAAAGCTACATTTGTGAAGAATGTCTGGAGAACTTGTGCAAAGTCTGAAGATTCGGCTAAACTATGGCAGTCTTCAGGGAGCACAAATTATTTAACTTGTCATAAGGAGGCTGATATGTCTCGTAATATTAATTCACCTGCAAGGTTTTATGACAAGAATCAACAAAATCATCATTTAAATGAAACACAATTGAGGCGAAAAGAGAGAACAGTTTTACCTCTGATAAACAATAGAAACCGTAAAAATTTGATCAATACAAACCAGTCAGCTGATCAGGAGGAAATCAGCGAAACTCTGAATCGTCCAGGACAGTCTGGAGAAATTTCACGGGTAGGTTCTGTTTCAAAAAGCCAACGATCATCATCTGTCAAAAGTGAAAAATTAGAACGACCCAGAGAGGTTCCTCGTTATGACTATGCTAAAGAATTGAGCAAGTTCTGCGTAGAATGTGAATGCTTCGAATGTTGCGAACAGAACGAACTCATGGAATCCCTCAGACCTCAAATACGGTCACCGCCATTCACATATCCCCTAAAACTTGGAGTTTTACCTCGAGACTACAAGTTTTTGAAAAATCAATTTGTTACAGCTGAACAAGGGCCTGGTTACTTTGATTTCGATAAATTACGCAGAGGAAAAATTATGGAGGGGAGCGAAGAGCATTTTTTGTCGGACGAGGATCCAGCAGATGTTCTTCCAAGGCTCTTATTTGATGCTATGAAAAAGTTTGTGGTAAGGAAAGAGATAATGACTTCTACCGAGAGTGGTACCCATACAACAGTAACCTTCACAAGGCCGGAAGTCTTTCAAAGAATGGGACTGCCCAAATCCCCACAGAAAAAGATATAACACATACCTTCAGTATGATTATAATAAGAATTATAGTCGGTAAGACTACTATTAAATCCACTTCACACTGAAGAAATATAATAAACTACACTCACATGTTGAGTAAGAACTTACGCCTAAACTAGGCCTTTTTAAACTGAAAAGTTTCAGTTTGAAAAGGCCTAGTTTAGGAATTTAATAGTAGTCTTACCGACTATAATTCTTATTATGATTAGCAACCACTTCGTGGCTCAGGCTTATAGCCTTTCAAGTAATTCAGTGTGATTGTATTCGTTAAAATCAGACGAAAAGATTTTGAAAATTGTGATTTCATCATTTCTTGAAAAGTAAATGTATTTGAATTTTTTGAAGTGAAATAAAGCAAATCGAAGTTCAGATGAGAGTTTGACAAGTTTGCCTAACAGTTGGGTTATAATACAAGAAAATAATGTGATAATCGGCATTTCAATGAATTTACACAAATTTTATTATTTTAAGTAGCCCTTTGTTGTATGTTAGTAATCACGTGTTAAAAGCTCGACCAAATCCAATCACGGACTTTGGAGCTAATCGTCGCGCAAGCAAGCATTTAATTCAGTGCAAGCAAACAAGGAAAAGCATACGTGTATATAATAATTACCAAGGGGACGCAACTCTTTGTGTAGCTAGGCATATTCACTTTTTTTTTAATAAGATTTGAATGTCAATCATATATTTGTTATACGAATAATAAGGTGTGTAAAAATACTTGCTAGTTCATTAGAAAATTATTTGAGAACAGGTGGGGTTATTTTGTCTAGGCCACACCCTTTGTTAGGCTTAAGAGACGATAATAGTTTTCATTCTTCTTTTTCAGTTATTTTCATTTTTGACTAGTCTGTATTATCTGATTAATTTCCTCTCTAAAGTCATAACAATAAAATCTATCGTAAAAATAGTTCAAATTGTCAATATTGTCATGCTCCTCTCCATTTTTCCATCAACACTGGTGTTTTCTTTTGTTTGTAATCTACAATTGTTTTCATACTGTCTCACTTACGCCCAATATATAATATATACTTATTTTTAACGTCACTTTTCAACCGGTTGTGGTGTAATGGATAAAGCGTTTGTCTATCATGCAGACCATCAAGGGTTTGAACCCCTCAAAAACCTAATAACATTTTTAAATAAGTTGTAGTTGTAGTTGAAGATTATTCCTTGCGTGCCTCACTTACCTGTACTGTCATTTGATCTAAACTTAGCTTAGACTTTATGTTTATATTCATTTTTACATTCTTGAATTTTCTTCACCTTTTCCCTGCAGTATGCCTTCTTTTTGTCTTCTTCTTGTCCATAAAAGCACAATTTTTCTCATTTAGTATGAGCTCTTTTGTGCCACAAGGTTTATTTTTCCCAAAGCACTTAACTGTTTTCTTCTCTAAAGTATTTTCAACGCAAAAGTTGATATAAGCACTTACATGTTCATTCAACTGATCCAAGCTTTGACACGAATCAATACATACTTGCCAATCTGTAAATACAAAACCGCCACTCAGTCGGTCACACGCATTTTTATCCCATACACTTTACTTATACTCATAGTCTTTTCAACAACATCAATACTATTAAATTTGTTTTTAAAAAACATGATATACCAACAGGTGTCAAGGATTTACATTTTTAAGAAGTAGGAATTTTAGAATAATAAAATTCGGAGTGCCTTCTTGACGGATAAGGCAGGTGACATGTTCAAATAAAGGATGGTTAGGGTCGATATGTGCATGAATCTGTGTAGGGTATATAACGCTACGCGTTTGTCTGTCTATCTGTCTGTCTGTTTGTCTAAGATTTGAATGTAAATCAAATATATATATTTTTATACGAATAATAAGGTGTGTAAAAATACTTGCTAGTTTATTAGAAAATTGTTTGAGATCAGGTGGGGTTATTTTGTCTAGGCCACATCCTTTCTTTGTTTCAATCTTAGAATTTTTTCATCAAATATAAAGGCACATTTCGTCCTTTCCTAATGTTGATTTCATCTTTCTTTAACTCAAAATAAAGGGGCACCTTTCGCCCCTGCTGCCATCAGTAATTTTCTTTGTTCAATAAAGTATAGGACACATTTTTCCCCCGTCGTCCCGTTTCTTTTCTTTTTTATAGCTAAAATGGAATTTTATCCCCCACTGTCATCGTAGGTTTTCTTCTTTCTTCAGCCAAAAGGGCACAGTTCGCCCACACTGCCCCCGTGTCCTGTCTTATTTTAAAAAAATCTTAAACTAAAAGAATAAAACGCAAGTGTACTTATAGCTTAATGTTGATGGGCCCTGAATACATAATCAATTATTTTGAAATTGCGACTAGGCGTTCACATATAATATCATACAAAGGGGAGAGGGGGTCTGACAAATGATGACGCTGCTTTTTGTTACCAATATAAATGTCTTAAGAAATTATGAAGAAATGAGGGGGGTCAGAAGTGCCACTTTTTTATGACATATATGTGAACAGTCCCTTAATATGGACAAGGCACACAATTATTCTCTAGTTGTTTTTTGTAAAGATTGCACGTCAAAGTTGAAATGGAATACAGATAATTCGAAATTATTCTTAGACTTTTACCGACAAATCTGAGGACACGAGTAATAGGACATTATAGTTTACCGAGACGAGATAACTAGCAAAAATGTGAGTTCAGATCCAGAAAGTGTCGACTCATGGGACTCGAATTATTACCTGCACATTTACATGGTAAATTCCACAGTATTTGAGTGTGTTACATGTTGTGGTATAGTGATTTCGTGTGGATTATTGTTATCGGTTGCATTGGAATATGGATTTAGCTTATTGGTCAATTTAAATGTTATCTATTCTTATTGGAGTCACATGTCTTTGGTGATGTTGTGCACGTGAATGTGTTTATGTTTTGATGAAATTGACAAGATGTCTCTGCTCAGTGTGTAATTCGTCAGCCGCCTATACTGCCAGAATTGAGTAAACTTTACTACACCCCTTAGTACAACAACAATGTGAGGTAGGAGTATATTTCTTATTCAGAAAACCCTACCTTGATCGTAAAAACCAAATTCATACTCAAGTTTGGTGAAACAAGCGAATACATATATACGATAAGCACTTTGTAATAAGAAAGTATACCACATATGAGAACGTTAGCGTGAGTTCAAGGAGTCTATAATCCATATCTTTTGTAAACCCGTTAAAACGTATTATTGGTATTTTAAATATCATCATTTTCTGTTATTTTCCTTCAAATTGTCATTACCTTGTTATTCTCTTATTATACTATGTTTGTAAATATATTTGTTTACATACCTATATATTAATTGCAATCTGGGTTAGTAAATTGAATTGAATTATCCAACTTGACATATTATATTGACAAAATAAGGACATTATATACAATCTCGAATAACTGCCTTTAACATATACTAGCCACTCTATCAACGAATATGATATATACTGCAAATTGCTGAAAATAGCCATGGAACCTATTTGAAAAAGTCATCGTTAAGCGCTCTTGATTTGCATATCTGAAATATGCCTTTTTAAAATCCCTCGCCCACCCTGCCCTCCAAACTTTCCGACATGACTGATTAACAATCAGCAAATGGAATAAAGGTTATTAGTTACACTTTGTAAAAATATGCTGATCAGCTAAGATTCACTCATTAACGTCAATAACAAAGTCAAAAATGTCATTTTATGCCAAATTCTTCCAGGTTATTAAAATCTATTCCCCTTTGGAACACTTATTATGAGCCTAGAACTTGTTCAATCGAATACAATATATCTAAAAAAAATATATATATTATGTCATGGCCCACATTTTGGGAACATCTTTTTAGAATATATTTTCTTTATTTCTAAAAGCACCAAAAATCCATACCACCGTATTTTAACCCCCCCCCCCAGCTTCGCTAAATTCAGGACTAGTCCACCTGAAATGGTGCCTAAACATTAATATATTATCAACCTAAAATGATATGACCAAAAATTAGCAATTTGTAACCTTTTTATGTATGAATATTGATGAGTAAGTAACATGAATCATTTTTAGAAGATAACCTTTCATTTTTTGCCCATAAAGCCCTGGGGTCTGGAGTAAAAAAACACAACTACAATTCCCGTTATTTAAAACAAGAAGTCAAAGATTGTAGCTCAACAGCTTTAACGTCACAAGAAATCTCCAATATTTTGTTACCTTGAAATCCTAATGTTAATAGTATTTTTATAACTAGCGTTACCATTTAATGATGAAAAACACAATCAGAAATCAGATGGTGTTTGTATTTGAGTTACCTCCGACATCCTCTTTTCACTTTGACCTTTAAATGTCTTTGAAATTCAAAATCGACCTAAAATGGATAGATGGGTAGTTATTTGAGACAAAGTTTTTTTTTCTTTTTTGTTGTTTAAAAGTATTTAAAAGAATATTTTAAAAGGGGAAACAACTGATTGAAAAAGAATTATATTGGTTTCAAGCATTTCAAATTTATTTTGTTTATATATGTTATTATTTTATGTAATGAGCGTTCGATAATAGTAACATATCGATGTTGCATAGCATTTGGTGGCCATTTTTAAATTCAACAGATTTGTCGTGAAGGGATAAATGGGAGGGGGGGGGGTAATAGGGGCCTTCTTGAATACAAAATTGCAAAAAACTTGTCTTTGAATTTTTCAAGGTGGCTTTACTGATTGACCGCATTATTATAAATTGAAATGCTCACTGCAAACAGGGGAAGATAATAAATAGATATCTAACTAACTATATTTGAAAAATATGTAACCCTTTCAACACAAAATAATTACTAATATTTGTGACGTACATCAAATGTAGCCAACCTACACATTAACTTATGACGTAGTGTCGCAATCAGTATCAAAGGTTGTCTCCCTTTTGATAACCATATCAACCTGGACATTGACGAAGCGCAATTCCATTGGCTAAGCCAGTGAGAGCGACACCCAGAGCTGTGTTGGAAGTGACTCGACTCGCTAGACCCCGGATCGATGTCGGACCTATGACACCCGATTCCGATAGCAGTGACACTTGTCATGGGTTTGCAGATAGATTATAAAAACTACCGCTAACTGGAGTAGTCAGAAATATTTTAGAAATCAGACGATTTTCTACTTTTGATTTTTGTGGCCTTAAACTAGAACATCGGTTCTAAAGTTTGGAACTTAATTTTTCTTCTTTCTCAAAGTTTGACTGAACTTTTGGAGAGGAAAAGACTTGAAGGAACGAATTTAGAATCAAGTAAATAATTCTAAGTCAAAATTATTTTGTGACATACGCTGAGTAAATCTGGCAAGTGGAAAGTTTAATACGCATGACTCGAGCATTCTTCAACTTTAAGGAACTTTAGAAAAATCAAGATGATGAATGCTTCAAACTATTTAAGGTAAGACGAACATTGTTGAGTTTGACTCCTTCGATTTACATGTTTCTTCAATTTGTTAAGTATACAAATATCACTTAAACCTAGAAAAACGTCGAAAGTTTGTTTTTAAAAGAGTTTTTGGTGCCAATCAATATCAATCCCGTGGAATTTTCAATATGGCCGCATCATATGTAAATATGTTAATAGGTAAAGTTTAAAGATCACATTTTCAGGCCTAATGCCTGACTTTGAAGTATGCACTTTACCTTAGCCATCTTAAATTGACATTCGATGTGAACATTGAGTTGGGTATCTGATTAAATCTTCGGTTAAGTTTGGGAATAGTGTTACATGTACACAATATAGGCATCTGTAGCTCACCACGAGTACGTCTACTTATCACTCTTAGAACTCGGGTTCGATTCCCAGGCGGGGCATTTTCCTGTTTGTGATAATGATTTGTAACGTAAAGTTATTGAATTACCACTAAAGTAGATTTAGGCCACGGCTACAAATTATCTGACATAGTTATTTATGCCACATGTCATTACTGAATTATTTATATACAGCTAGAGACTAAGTGCGTAGAGTTTGGGTAAACTACTCGGGCGTATAGTTTGGGTAAACTACTCGGGCGTATAGTTTGGGTAAACTACTCGGGCGTAGAGTTTGGGTAAACTACTCGGACATAATCGCCGAGTTAAAGCAGTTCATCTCGCTGATCTTCAGATAAAATACTTTTTAAACAGTTTGGACGTTTTCAAAATAATTTCAAATTGCACATGCCAATTTTTCATTAACCACTGGAAACGAATTGAAGGGGAATTTAAATATGATCCTAGATTGACCAATGAAAAGGTCGATATTTTTGTCCACTTCAATCTCAAACCCTCGCTTATCTCTTGTTCGTGTCGGTCTCTCTCAGAGTTGTTTCTTAACTTCCTCACTAATGTTTTGATTTGAGTTTAATGCTCATCACAAAGTTGACATACCGGAAGTAACTAAAGCGGACGTGGTGATTAAACTAGCATTTATTACTATCCTAGGCAAGTGAGGAATCACTTCTCTAAATAACCCAAAATCGACATTGTTTACCAAACGCAATCTGGTTTCAGATGTCAATGTTGGTATGACAGAATCGGAATAGCTGTATTAAACAAATCCCATGAGTTTGCAGTACGTCATCATTATAGAATACATTTATATAAGTAATCCATTGACCAAATGTTACCCTTAACTCGGAACTTTACTCTTAACCCAGTTTACTGTGTGTTGACTATTGTGTTATTTAGTGAAGTGATACCTCACTTGCCAATGTCATTTCCTATTGTGTAACTTATCACAAGATATAGTTAAATAACAAACCCATAGACAGTTATGTTTCGAATGATTGATTCTCATCGATGTAGTTCGAACCTCGGAGTAAATCCATAGTGTATCGACTGGGAATCGAACCTAGGACCAATCGGTTCTCCGTCCGATTTCATATTCACTATACCATAGCACCTCAATCCCATAGTGAACGGAAATTAGTCCAGTGCAGATATGAAAATATAAAGGCTTACCCTGAAAAAATTGCAAGAAATTGCTTTACCGTGTAATTTGGTTCTATGTGGTGTACTGAGTAACCAAAAAAAGTTTAACAAAAATCTACCATTTTTTCTATGAGTTTTGACCCCTTAAAGGTCATCTTGTGCATTAAGAAAAAATTGGGTTGTACCAAAAATGTGCTCTATAACATACACATTCATAAAATACTTGATTAAACACAATTTGATGATCAATTCTTGTGTAATGGTCGTTGTAAGGAAGAATTCTGATTGAATTGTATAAGAAAATATAACCTTAAAACGAGTTTTTCTCGGAAGTATATACACCACAATTATTTCAGTTGTTATCATTCAAAAGGTGCATTAACCGTCATCGAATTCCAGGGAGGGGGTTATATGCTTATGTTTTTAGTAAGATAAAAAATGTAGCTGCTGTGATATGAATAGGCTTCAGAATTCTAAAAAGTATTATTTTATGAGTTGTTTACCCTTGAAATATGGGTCATCAAGTGTAGTTTTTGCTAACACAAGAATATTGAACTTTTTAGGGGAGGGGGCTAATCACATCAATAATGGCCAATAAAACAGGGTTGTTCAGAGAACAAGTATAAAACCACATTAATTGGGGTTGGCCTGTACTAAATAATCAACTGCTACCAATCATGACAGAACGAGTAATAGTCCCAGACTCGGTTCTTAAAATGATGCATTGCTATTGTAATACATTGTTATTGTAAAACATCCAAGCGCAAGGTGTCTTTTTTGTATGTCTGCATGTTTACCATATAAGGGAAAAACCTCTCCTGCTATTATCAATTATTAATGCATCCCCCCCCCTCCCCCGAATAATGACATAATCGAAAACATGAAAAATTATACCAAAAAGAAACAAATGAAAACAGAAACACAAAATAACTCATTTTCAATTCTCAACAAAGGCTATTTAAAACCATTTTAATTTTAAACAAATTATAACAATTATGGAAATCAATAACAATTCATATTTTGTTATATAGCTGGATCATGAAGTAGTCTATTCAGGTGTTCATTTTATACATTTTTATCTCAAAAAAGGGATGTCATAATCTTTGTAACAGACCCCCTTCCTACCCCACCCCCTGTCATAATTCGTCATCATAGGGAGACCCCCAAATTGATGACGTACTATGCAGTGATCGGAAGTATTCGGGACTTTACTCACCCGCTACTCTACTCGGGGATATTCAGCCCACTAATATACTCGGGTATATTCAGCCCACTAATCTACTCAAAAAGTAGCGGTGAATACTGAGTAGAAGAAAAAACGATATTTTCAACTTTTCGTACACAACTTAATTTACAAAATTATGAGTAAATTTAAAACATTTACCATCAAGTTTATTGTTGAAAGTCCTCATGAGCTTTCGCCAACCATCCGTTCAGCTTCATCAGCTTGAACTGTCTTTACTCGTTACACTTTATATATTCTACAACTTATTGGAAAAAATGAAAATGGCCTCTAGAAGGATTCGAACCAGGGTCCTTTGGATCAACATGCGACTCTGTTAACCATAATACCATATGAGCCGAGTGAATGAAGTTGAGGGTGAAAGGGGCTTTTTCAAATATAGCAGTTGAAAAAAGTTAAATTGTAGTAAGCATTGCACCAGAAGTGCAAAGCGCAGTACGGACGAGCACGGGCAAGGTTGGTGAAGAACAGAGACGCTCAATGATTTGTTTGGTCAATAGTTAAAAGGCTCAATGCATCATGTATCTGTTATTACAACCTCAAAGTAGGACTGTCACAACTTGGGACTGGAAGCCCCCCCCCCCCCAATAGACGAAAAATCGTCTCCGTTCATGAATGAGCACTTCTAACTAAAGTAGTTTGGCTACCAAGGAGTTGGCAGATTGAGGTTCAATATACTCAATCAAACTTGTCATTTTTGTCTTGAATTACATGTTCCTCAATTCATGAACAGGTTCATAGTTTGATGAGAGTTGTATTTCCATTGACAACAGAAATATTCCCTGTTTGACGTATCGTTTGGTGGCAGATATATTCAAATGTAAAGGTTATAAACAAGCTCAAAGTCCTATTTCAATTAAATATTTGTTACGTCATATTTTCAATTCCTATGCATGTTTTTGCTAAATACCACCCACGCAATCGATATTCCACCCACACTGATAAAACATTTTAATTACAACCAACAATTTTCCAATTTTAATTGTTTTGCTAAATGTCTATAGTAAATTGCTTACATTGATGCGAAGTTCCCCATCGACCTTTACAAAGTCCAACTATGTCTAGTCTTACCACAAATATGGATTGCGCACCTTTAACGCCAGACATTGCAATGTTAGTTTTCCATTCATATTATTTATGTTCTTAGATTTGACATTCAGTTTGATTTTAAATATGGCTTGAATTAAAACATAGAACGGAAGTCAGTTTAATGATGGTCATGATTTATTACAGACTGTTTAATGAGCAATGTAGTCTTCAAATAGGTCATCGCCGCCCACAATATGGACGTAAGCGACCATTTGGAAATTTGGTAAAAGATGGCAAAAACTGAATATTAATATTCAGAATTGTTTAGAATATATTTCAACCGCTTCCACAGCAATATTTTTTTGTTTCATATTTGGTATTTTGAAATTCGGAACGAGAATTGTGGGAAACTTCAACGATAGTGCGCTATTTTGCTTACGTCAGTATGCGCGACAGAATCGTTCTTCCAGTCATAATATTACATCTATTGACATATGCAATACTTTGGTATCGTAGTTTACATTGTTTTGCAAAATGAAATTTATACCGTAAACTTTTATATAGTATAGATGTAAAGTTTTGAATCTGAAATCTGAAAAAATTACAATATAGATCAAACACGTTTGACAAATCGATCCGCCGTCATAAAAACATGCACTTGTTTGTTTTCTGTTTTCCCGTGGTCACGTTACCGATCATGCTTTGCCATTCACGTTACCGATCATGCTTTGCCATTCACGTTACCGATCATGCTTTGCCA
>JAUUEB010123370.1:0-14797 GCA_032362205.1 Clione limacina
ACTTGTGTAGACAAAAGTACAACTAGGAGACAAAAACACTACATGCGACACTCGGCGCCCCGTACCCATAACATTAGAAGCAAATACAACAATGATAAAGGTAAGACAAAAATTACAAAAAATCGTATCACATAAAACATTCAATATGCTTTATTACTGTCACAACTGGAATGTATTATTGTATTAACAAACCACAATGTTTACTAAAGCATTCTTTGCAAAAACATTACATATGTCCTTTTTTCAGAATTTGTATTCAGCATTAATCTTTTTCTATAGCTATTATTAAAATTTGGAACAAATACTCAAGTCTGAGCCAAACAGCTCAAATAAAGAAAAAGAACAATAAGGTATAATATAATATAATCTACTAATAGATACTTTTTAAACTTGATTTAATGTGTCTGAATTCAGTGTTTAGATAATCTATTTTCAGGTTCTCTTTACTAAAAATAAGACGCAAAAAAGGAAAAGAAAGAAAGGCCAACGACTTACCAAAAATGTCTACAATTATCAACCAAAAATCATAAAACACTACATTTGGTAAGAAGGCACTGAAAGAAAGTGATTCTTGTATAAATGATATTCACAGCCTTGTGTATATATTTACTAAATTATTGCTATTCGTGTAGACATGGAAGGTATGTGTATAAAGACAACAACAATGACTCAGCAAAATAATTACATAATTGTACACAATCCTCGATCATGTGTCACTCTTTCGCTTTAAAAATTGACAAGATACTTAATAAACAACTATCTTTAATGTCACATCTTATTCAAAATATACATTGTAAAAGTAATGCTTCCTCAATGATCAGCAGATGAACTTTGAACGACACAATCAATATAATATTTTACACATTTTGTATCACTTTTCACCAATAAATGATTTTGTTCCTTTTTGTGTAAGTCATCAATTCATACTGTTTTCAATTTGAAATTGTTTGTTACTTTTTTAACACATTTATAGTATAAGGTTATCTTATAAGCTTTAATATTGAGTTTAATTGAATTAACAAATGAGTTAAGGTAACATGTGGACTTCAAATGAAATCAAAACAACACACATTTTCATCAAATATATAATTATATCACAGACATTGCATGACCCAAAACATCAAGTTCAAGTCTAAAAAATTATTCCATTCAGTAAAAACTTACAAACTCCATTCAAAAAATTCAATCAGTCAAATGTATAGAACATTTTGGAAAATTTGTTTTTGTATGATACAACCTTTTCAATAAACAATCAAGTTGACACGCCTAATTTGAGTCACCATAATATAATTTGGGATTTTCATAAAATAACAACACAGCAGATTTGAATTTTGCATAAATTGAGTTTAAAACTGTATATCTGTAAATATAATATTGTATTTTTAGGGAAAGTATTTGCAGTATAGTATTCACTTACATAGAAAAACTTAAGATACAATCTATTTATTAAATTTCAGTAACAATGTCAAAAACTCCAAATCTTCATCAGGTCACATAAAATTAAATAAATGTGACATGGTCAAATTTTTACATAATTTTGGATGGAGTGTTTTACAATCGCACCTGTTACACTGGCCCAGGATATGTAGGTCAAAGTTTAAAAACTCATAACTTAATGGACCTTAACAAATTTGCTTTCTGAGTTTTGTTCTTGCCAATAATAAAAGGCATATTAAAAAACAATTCAAGTTTCATCTAGTTCTAGATTTGAGATATATTGAGCGCTTCTGCGCCCTGCACATTCTAAAGATAATTTTTGCAAAATACTTTGGCAAATTCTTGTGTCAGAGATATACATCCTACAACTGACTATGTCGACTGTTTGCAGAGACCTTGCGTCGTGGCATGGCAATAAATCTGGGCTTGCTGACAATGCTGTACTCGCTGGACAAAGCCTCATACATCAAGTTAAGAACAGCATTCTCCAGGACCTGCTCAACTGTGTTGCCAAACTCGGGTAATCTGGAGACATCAAGGAAAACTAGCTTAGGATTTTTACAAATTTATATTGGTCATATTAAAGTCATAAAATACAAGAACTTGAATCAAAATCAAACATCTAACAAGTCTCAAGTTAAACAACATCAAAGCTCAAAAGTAAGGATGGACTTGGTTAGTCATATCCTAGATGACCAATAATGGGTATCCTAGGGCGAGATATGTAAACCCAGCTGATGTTATTTGTTCTGTTGTTTCCATCTTTTTACTGAAGATTATTAGTGTGTTAGTGGCAGTGTTTAAACCTAGTTCAAACAGATGAATATCTCTGATAATAACTAGTACATCAAGGCAAACAAAGAGGCTTGAAAAAACTAGAACAAAGAAAACTGTTTTCTCAAACGTCCATCTTCTTCTTTCTTGTTCTTTCTTTAAGCATCAGCATTATATCTCTGATATAATAGGGGCACAAGCACACTTCTATAAGGTGAACAGATATAAATGCCTGAAACCTCTTCAAGCTGGCTATCAGTAAAAGATTGATGCATTTTTCAAACCTTTTCAAACTCGATGACCTGTTTCAGTCTACTTTGCTATTATTTTTTCAATCCTCTATGTTTACCTTGACATGCTAGTTCTTATTTAAGATTTAAGTCATCCATTTGAACTTGGTAACATGCATTGTTTTTGTCAAGGGAGGTTTAAAACTTTCTGACTATTTCGAATAACCGCCAGTAGTCATTACTTTATATGCTTTATGATATATTTTTCATGACCATCAATTCCATTCATTAAAGCAGTATGGTAAAAAACAGGTACCTGATCACATGCTTCTGTGGTTCGATCTGATTCTATCTGAATTATCAAACGTATCTAAAGTGCACTAAACTTATTAAATGAACAAAGCTTAAATCAATGTTCATATCTGAACATCAAAGTAAATCCTAAAATGATAATAACAAACTTACTTCTTCATGGTCTGTTTCTCCTTCAGCAGTAATGCCTCTTGGGTCAAGCGCCTTCTCTCCTCATTGAATTCAGGTATAATGTGGGGTGTGCCAGGGAGAGAGGTAGGCTCTTGGATGGTAGTACTCTGACGGATGAAGTTGATAATATAATTTCAACATAGGAAACAGATGAAAAATTTGATTACGCACTTGAAGCTGAAGAGTAGACGACTGGGAATCTAACAACCGCTTAGTCTGATCATAAATCCCTATGATCCATTTCTGAGAGATTATACTGGTTTATTGTAAACAAAAAGATTCTACTGTCAGTCTGACTGAATTTCGTTTCTGATTAATTGTGTACCCTGGGAAAAACAGTGTCAGTCTTTCAGAAATGTTTCGTTCATGTTACGGTAACCTTTATAACAACCAGGTATTGACTCCAGATATGTTGATGAAACCTTTATTAGCCTTTCACTGTCATTTATAATTAGTTGTATAAGCTTTTCCATCTTCTTTAATCTTGTTATAAAAGCTATAAAAAAACTTACATTACCAGATGTCAAATCAATATGTCACTATCTACCATGGCAGTTGTGGCAAATGCTGCAAATTTCAAACTGGAGGCCTCGCAATTGTTCAATAATTATACACTTCTGACTTTTGACTACGTGTAATCATTTAAATCTTCAATCTATTGATAAACAAAGACAACATGACAGCAGACACGATGAATTAATGAAACTCCTCCAACCATATTCCCCCATTTAATAATGCATACGTAACTTAAGACTAACTGACAAAAACTCACCCTTGAAGTGTCAGGCAGGAGGATAGACTCATCTTCTTCTTCTATGTCAAACTTGATCTCCCGTCCAGTTGTTGCCCTTGATGACAACGGTTTCTGACTTTCAACACTGCCACCATCACGTGGTGTTTCCCCCGCGGGGGACTCCAAGTCCTTCATGTTGTTGTCCAACTCTTCATCTCTGGGTGTGCTTGACAGAGGAGCAGTCATGGGGCGTTGGTCAGCAAACTGTCTGAAGTAGGGCACAGGTTCCTGCATCACCTTGTTGACAGCCTGGATGAAGTATGTGTCATCCAACAGACCTCTGAGAAATTAAAAATAATTGTCATGGGCTTTTGACATTCCGTGCTTAACCTCTCTAAATACAGGATAACTAAGAGTAAGAGGAGTGTCTTGAATTTTGATGGCAATTTAGGACTAAGGTCATTGTAAAGTTTATTCAACTTTGACATAATAAATAACTTCTCCAGTGATAGTAAACATACAAGAGGAGTGATAACATCCTTGTACTCAATGAAGTATGAGTTTTTGGTGAGTACTACCCAAGATTCATGACTGAGACGGTTTGGGATTAATGTCTTTCTCAAGGACAATGTGCCCTTTGAGGCCTCACTTGACAATGATTATTACCTTTATCCACTTTCTGGGAATCCAACCTAAGTCATTAAATAACAAGTAAATTACACTGACAACCCTGCCTGTCTATATCCAAATACAAATAAAACAGGGCTCCCAGATGCAAACACTCAAAACCAAAAAAACATATGGCACATCCGTGAGGCGCGCAAAGTACATCCTTGCTTATCTAAAGGGGTCTTAGGGCAGGTCCATCAAAAATTTATTTTTAGAAAATGGGTGTTTTAACACTGTTTTAGCTTTTTTAGTTTGAAATCTGGGAACCCTGGTAAATAGTTGAGTAACCAGACTTTTTACTTATTTGTTTCAACTGTTGCCTTTTTATCAAGCCTTTTGTGTTGAAGGACAGCACATATGCTCTCCAACTATCCCAAAATAATAGAATGTGATGGAATTTGATACAATAATATAGTGCCACAATGACTACACATTGCAATTAAGACTTTCAATTTTTCTCCTGTGTCCTATTTTAGATTACTCTTGACAATACTTTCAACTACCAGGGAATTTTTGATGGGTGAAATTTGCAAGCTTTCAGATTAAAAAAAGATTATTCATTCTCATTGTCAATTTCTGATTGATAAATATTGAAAAACAAAAATCTTACCTGAGACAGTTGCCAAGGACAGTAGCAATAATGTTGGACTCTCCCACAGAGCAATCAATGTGTGATGGAGCTGTTGGCATCTCAGACTGAACCTTGTTGGACTGGCGGTCACTTAATGTGCGGTCAATGAAAAAGTGGCAGTACTCCTCTGGGAAGTTGGCCTAAGAAAAGAATGCAGAGAGCAAGACCAGAGTTGTTACAAAAAACAAGAATTGTGTCATTGTTATTAAGATGATAATAATTATAACAATATTAGTTTTTTGTAAAGGAATTTCCAGGCTTTGTAGGCTTGCTCTATGTGCTGTTTCAATATATTATTACCCCAATAGGGCCAATGGAGACATACTTGCACATTGTCAGCTTCCTGAGAAGTATACAAGGGTGTCCTGTCTGTTATGCGCTGGGTGGACAAGGAGGACCACTTTCTAAAAATTTTCAACAATGAAAAATTGTCCCTTTGCAGGGGTCAAACCAACAAAGCTTTTCAGATGACCATCTCGTAAGTCTGACACCTAAACCACTCAGCCTTAGTGTTAAAAGTTAGGAAAAAGCTGTTTTGACTTCCTTGTCTAAGCTTTGATACTGTAACAAAAATTTGGTACTAACCTGGAAGTGCCTGGTGTCATGTGTCCTGGCTGTGATGCCCAGATGTAACAAGAATGGTTTTTGTGGCTCAGGTTTCTGCCAAAGAGTGGACAGTTTCTTCTGACGTCGTCTCTCAACCTCTCGCTTCTCATCTGCTGTCAGCTGTCTGATAGGAGGTAGAGTCTGCAAATATTGGGAAAAAACTGACAGTTTTCAAATATCACAAATAATCCAAATTATTCAAACAATAAAATAACATCAAGTTTGGGAAGTTCAGCATCCTAGATAATAAGACCCTCAAAAGTCTTAAATCTTTGTATATGCTAGCCATTGTGGTAGGGTTTGTCTCAAAACAACCTTATTGTATCTTCACAAATAGTTATTTCAGTTTCTAAGAAGTCAAAGACCTTATAAAATCAAGAAACAATTTCTAACTTGCACTACATTGAAAAAATATAAATAAAATAAAAACCAACCCTGTATTTACTGAGCTCTCCTTCAGCTGACACTGGTCGGCCCTCAGCCAGAGCATCAAGCTTGGACAATCGACCAGATGGGGGTCCATCCTGGGAAACAGAATACAGATTAATGTCATGCAGTTAATTGTAGAATGATAAATTTTTATTTAACATATCAAAAAGATGGAGAGAGAAAAAGGGGTTGAGTGGTTAAAGCGCCCTACTGGAAGTCAGTTATCTGAGAAGTCTGTAGTAAATCCATGCAATGGGGAAACATTTTTAAGTTAAAGGGTTTGTGAAAAATGGCTACCATTGTTTGGGGACAATGCATAACGCACATGCAAAAGATCTTATTTTCAGTGCATGCATGTATCATTGTTCCCCAGATCCTCTTGGGTAGCGGCATCTAGCAACTAGTCCTAACTGAGACAGAGGATAAAACAAAGGTCCTTTGTGCAAGTTTGTCATCATTCATCAAAATTTATAATAATAATAATGTAAATGTAGTATTCTAAATAACAAGTACATTCTAAAGACAGAAAGCAGACCAAGGATATTATAGATTGGATTTTTTGTTTAAAAAGAAACGAAAAAGTCTTCTTCAAAAGATAAAAAGAATGTATAAGAGTTCCATGCCTATTTATGTTATTGTCTAGTTGTTGACAACATCAAAAAGACACAACATAATAAAGAAAACATGCACAGTCAGTTAGGCTTACCAGATTTTCTTCCTACATAGGTGTTTGCACAAAAACGAGAAAAATATGTTTTAAATTAGTATTAGACCAGAAACACAAGATATTGTTCAAAATCAGTTTCATACTGTATGTGCTGTGCTGTATAAATAACTGCAAGCAGAATGCACAATAAACACATTAAATAGTGGAATATATTCAAATAATGTTCAGTTTATAAAGGTCAATAGGTTATAATTTTTGATAAACAGTATTCTCCAGACATTATTCCTGTGCTTGGTTGCTGGCTTATGCCAGGAGAAAAACAGCTTGAATAAAACATAGTAGATGGACCCTGACAGGACAGCAAGTTTTATAAGAAAAAAAACATATTCTTCAAGTGAAACTGATTAGAGGATATGTGTGCTGTATGCTGTATTGGTGTTAGAGACAGGGTATGTGTGCTGTATGCTGTGTTAGCGTTGGTGTTAGAGACATGGTATGTGTGCTGTATCCTGTGTTGGCGTTGGTGTTAGAGACAGGGTATGTGTGCTGTATGATGTATGGTGTGTTGACGTTGGTGTTAGATACAGGATATGTGTGCTGTATGCTGTGTTGGCGTTGGTGTTAGAGACAGGGTATGTGATCTGTGTTGGCATTGGTGTGAGAGATCGACAGGGTTTGAGAATCTAAAGAAAATGCTTGTATTTAAGGAGAATCTAGTGAGGTAGGTTTGATATTCTTAGCAGATCTTGCATGTTTTTGTTTTTTTTATCAAAATCCAATTAAAAATTTTGATAAAAGCATATGACCTGCAAGCCAATGGGATAAAGAAAAAAAAGTTATATTTTTTAAAAAGCATTTCATATGGTTTACCAAGATAAAAAAGGGAAGATAATAGCCAGAGACGACTGTATCACATTACTCATTAGGTTTCATCTACATAATAAAATTCAAAATCTATTTGTTTATTTACTTGTGGCTGGAATATTGTTATTCAATGGGATTACAGCCACAGTTTTGACTCAATCAACCTCAAACTTTAGGAATAAGTTTGTAATTATATCCGGATGTGCAGTTAAGCTTTTGGTGTAATTCGGTCGACTGTAAGAAATATTCTTGGCTTTTTAATTTTTCTATATATTCTCAGTAACCGGGCCATGAGTCTAAACTTGTATTGCACACAAAACTAGCAAGAGTAACCGGATGCATTAATTAATAACGTAATTAATATGCACGCTAATAAACACAAATTCGTGATTCTGAGTTCTAAGACAATGTACACAGCAGCTGATAAAAAGAGTAAATAATAAAGGTTGTTTTAAAACTATGAATTTTAAAAGCGAGGGTGGGGGCATGTTGGCGCATAGCAGAGAGGGAGGGTTCTACATGGTGGTTAAAACGTCAGCCAAATTTGTGTTTTCTTTCTTTTTGTATCCTTCCCGGGCAAGGCCAGGTAATTAACCACTAGTACTTCTATAAAAAAAACAAGTGAAGAATACTTGGCTGTAAAATACTATTCTCAAGTAATTTTTGGATCATTTTGCGAAAAGACAATCATAAATTTGCAAGGAGGATGTCTTTGTGGTCAATCAACTCAGGGAATCATTATATCTTTGTTAGTACTAGTATTTTTACAATGGTATAATTTTTGGAGAGATGAAATTTTCAGGATTTTTCTCAAATAACAAACAAAGTGACCAAAAAAAAGTTTATCATGTTATTTGAAAATGAAAGCGGTTGATTTAGTTCTTTAAGTAGACAGATTTTTGTAAAATCTTTGTAACATGAATGACAAAGAAACTCTTCTTAATGTAAATACTAATATATCTTTAACTTGAAACTTTGGGGATGGCCTTTATGTTAAGTACTACACTAAAGCTGTTCAATTGGTGTACATGATATCATTATGTCTTCTTTCCATAAAAAGATAATTTATACATAAGAAAATAATTGTAATGTTCTGCTCTATATCCAATCAACACAAGAAAGTACTACAATAAGTACAACAAATCATGTGAACAGTGGTAAGTCGCAGCGTATATGGCCAAGGAAATCCCTGAACAAAAACCATGAGCATATAAAGCAGTTTTCTAGCGCAAAATTAGTCAAAATACATTTGCCTAAAATGCAACCTTTTCACTACCCTACACATGGTTTCAAACCATTTGGGATATCTAACATGACCTTTAAAACTTCTCTAGCTAAAAATAGGCAACATTACCACAATATCCACAACATGAGGAGTACGCATGTCTGCATGGAGGTCAGTCTCAGTTATACAAAACTCGTTCATCTGTCTATCTCTCTCAACCTCCCATGCAGCAAGTTGTTTCTTGTAATTTGTATACTCGTGAAGGTCAGCAATCTAAGATGGAAGAGACAAAGTTTTCTTTAAATTTCTTGATGATCTGTAAAAATAAAGCTAGTATCTTCAATACAACATGTCTCAAAAAGAATTTTTTGTGCTATTTGTCAATAAAAAAAACTCAATTCTGAAGACCATGCAGCAAAACTTCTCAAACACATATTTTGTACAATACACAAAATGGCATTTAACTAACACACTTATTCAAATCATTCTACTTACAATGCAAATTGTTCCAGAAGTAATAATTATGTGTGAACTTGACTTTATAAACATAATTTATTAGATGATATCAAAAGCAGTAGGTCACGTTTTCAATGTTGAGAATTTGTAGAAGGTGGCCATTGTGGTTTGTGGTGACAGTACTTACCGCTCTACAAAATATATTTCAAATCACTTACTAGATGTACTTCTAGATCCTACTGGGTAGGCAGGATCAAGCACCTTATTCCTACCAGGAATAAACTATAAAACATAGGTCTTGTGTACATGTTGGACACGCTAAAGATTCCTTGGTGGTTTAGAACTGAGCCATCAAGACAAAATTTCACCCTACCTACAAACTGTAGCACTCTAACAGTCTAAATAATGATTACCTTATGAAGACGTATAACAACTGCCCTATGGTCAAAGGGAAGCATCAGTAAGTTAAAGCAAAATATATGTTGGGCAAAAACATGAAATGTTTAAAAAGCAATAGGCTAACACAAAATTCAGTCAACAATAAAAATTGACTCTGTTCGAGCTAAAGCAAACAGACAACCTTACAAAATGTCTTCCTTTCATCTCTTAACTTTTAAGAATGTGTCATATTTCTATTGTAGATGACTCGCAATAATTGACTGACCTCGCAAACCAAGTCCAAGTCATAGAATGATGGAGTTCCTGAGGCAAGGAATGTAACTCTGCACATTTTGTATTCATTAGGAGCTATCTCACCTCTCACTGGATAGATATTTAAGAACTGAAATAGAAAAAATAATTCAAAATGTTTTATTACAATGATTCTTAAAATATTTCCTTTTAACAGAGACCATATGCATATCCCTAACTTATTTCAATCATTGAAACGTAAACACTTTCTAATGAAACTGCATGTCTCCAGATAATCTTCAATCAAGAAGAACTTGAATGTAGGTGTCACCATTATCATAAATAATAACAATATTATAATGAAGATATTTTTAGCTTTCTTGAGACTTTGCCCTGTGGCCTGGGCCAAATCTATCTGACTAACCTAATTCTCTATAACCTGTCATTCAAAGAATATGGGCCTAACATTATATGTTCTAATTAAAAATACTTTATTTACACGTTAGCGATTGACAAGTTGCACATGTTAGCATGCTTGTCTGTTTGTGTACCTGTGTATCTGTATTTGAGGTGACATGCCACTCAAAGAAGATAGGTCTGTCTTTAGACTTGTTGGTTATGAACACCATACGTCTGGCTTGGCTGAATAATGGCATGTTACCAAAAGAGATTCTCTCCATAGACAGGAAGCCAAGCTGGGGATGATATTGAGGTTAAAATGTATTGTTAGAGTATGTAAAAAAAGGAAATGTTATAACGCACCTTTTTTGTTCAATTTCACATCTTAGACAGACCATTGTTCAGTTTGACACCTGAAACATTATGAAACCCATTCAGGACTGCGATGACATTAAGTTATCAACTAATAATAGTTCACATCTTTTAGGTTTTACTGTGTACAAATATACCATAAGTCAAAGACCAATAGAAAATGTTTGAACACAAAATGTTTACTCACTAATAGACTAACAGGAAGTTATATGTGTGACTAAGGACATTCCAAAGATTTTCTAAGTAATGTACATAGTATATAGTGACTTCCTAAGATTCAACATTAAAATATTCATATATTAATTTTTAATTAATTACAATTAAAATATTGTAAGTGTAAATTAATCATCTCCCTCTACATTTATCCACTCCTACCTGTCCTGGTATATCAGCAGTCTGTACACTAGGCACACCACACATATCTGGTTGGTCAGAGAATGGCATTGTATCACCCATAATCCTCTTGTCGTAGCCAATACCAGTGAAGGTGACGATGGCCGTGTCTCCATTGTGAACTTTGATGGGAATGTCAACCTGGAGATTAAGAAAAAGATCATTTAATAGATAAACACATTTTTAATTTGTATTCATTAAGCATTATAACATTCTGCTGTCCTTGAAATAATTCAGTAAACCCTTACTGTGTAAAAAATACAGTAAACCCTTAACATTTAACAAAATACAGTAACCTTTACTATGTAACAAAAAATTGTATCACTTATCATCAAGCAATATACAGTAAACCCTTACTGTGTAAAAAAAACATACAGTTATCCCTTACCCTGTAACAAAATACAGATAACTCTTACCATGTAGGTCTTGGCCTCCAGAGGGAAGAACCTCCACTCTATAGCAACAGATCTTCCAGGGGGAATCTCTCCACAATGGTTGAGACATTCAAAGATTGGCTGGTCAAAGTTCTCCTGTTGAGGAATAAATACCCAAAAATGTGTTTTAGCCTTTGTATTGATTGAGAGAGGACAATTGTGGAGGGTATCTTGCAGGAATTTCATCTTGCTTATCCCTTTTTAGCTCAATCTGCTATCATCATTTAAACATAGTTTTGTTTAAAAGAAGAACAAAAGCTATCAATTAAAAGAATAGTGCACAATTTTGTTTAAAAATATTTTGACTATCCATAAAAAGTGAACCAAACATCTAAATCTGATAAACTGAAAACCTCCCAAAATGATTTAAACTTAATCTTGTCAAATGAGAAGGGCTGATTTGTATTACTATGAATCTTATTATAATGGAGCTGGGAAAGTTAAAAACGGAGGGTCTATACACATTTTTTTCCAGGAAGTTTTAGATCGACAAGTGATACGTTTCATATAGTTTCATGTGTTTTGGATCATGTAGCAATATTTATTTTTTGATTTAAAGCCTAATTTTTGCGTTATTGAAGATTAAAAAATGAGCCGTTGTCGTTGTGTTTTCCCGTACTAAGTTTAGCCGTTGTTGTTGCGTTTTCCTGTCCTGTGTTTAGCTGTTGTTGCGTTTTCCGTTCCGGCGTTTTTGTGTTAATTGGTTTATGTAAAAGAAATATTAAATAATACTCTTACCCTCTGTCCTAATTGGCAAATCTGTCTTACACGTTCGGAGAAAGAGGCATCTACTAGTATTAATAAATAAAGATATTATGCATGTATCACATAAATGAGCTAAACATTGTCTTAGGTATTTGTTCTTATGTTTTTCCTTTATGTTTTAAAATGTTTGTTACTCTTTAAAAGTCTAATGTATAAAAATATATTTTAGAATAGTTAAAAAGTATGATTTAAAAACAGTTTAAATGAACTTGAAGATATATTTAAAAGTTAGACTAACCTGTCTTATGATGTCCAGTGGTGTGAGATCACACTCATATTGGACCGGTATTGCTCCACCATTGTACAACTCATAGACCTGCAAAAAATGTTCAAATCATAACATCATCATAAAGAGTACAAATGGACAAATAATTATAATGCTATACACATATGAGATTGTCTAACCATGTATGATGCTATCAAATACAAAAGTTCCTCTTAGCAAATTAAGTAATAACACTATTGAACGTGTAACGAAACAAAACACTTAGTCTCAGTCAGAGATGAAACCAAACAGTCTAGAAAAAAATGAACTTCTTTTAAATACCTGAGAAATGTAATATCTATATAACGAACAAAAAACTCTGGGAAATACTGAAAATTCGAGCTCAAGTTACCAAATCTTAAATACTTTTTACTCCTAGCTGTGAACTCAGCAGGCCAAGCTTTGATAAAAAATGTCACTGCAGTCAATGTTGCAGATGATAATCATATTGCTATCAGTGTGAATGCTATCTTAGTTGTATTCTAATTTCTGTATGATTCAAATGAAAAAAAAATAGTATTCTTGTTAGAACTCTAAAGCAGTGATACACTATTTAAGATGTTTAAAGACAAAAACATTAATAAACAAACCTGCTTTGGACTTATCTTCTCTCCTACAGGGACAGGGTTGAAAGTATGTTTGTTAGATGGGAAGTGGATGTATGGCTTATCTGGCTCCACTGTCACACCAACAAAGTTCAGCTGACAGATGAGATAAGAACAATTATGTTAGACAAAACCAGATGACACATGTTCAAGTAGCTAAAGGAAGAAACACATTATAATCAAATCATTTGACTGAGTCAGAAAAATCATATGTCAGCAGCAGACTAGCAGGGACTCATTTATTGATAAAAATATATAAGGAAAGAAGCATTTTCTAAGTATTATAGCCTTATGTTCAATCCGCTATTCAGCAAATTCCTAAATATAAATATACATATAAACATTTGTGGATCATGGGATTTTTTTTGTTCATCCGTATAAACCAGTAAATGGCCATAACGTTTCTAAGGATTTTGGTATGGAAAATTGATAATTTGCTATGGTCGTTGTCAATTATACTCCAACATTCAAAGCCAAAAACTAAGATGAGATTAAAAATAATATGTGTACATTCTTAACATAATCTTTCTGCCCTGAAGACCTTCATTGGTTGCTCAATATCCATAATCTATTTATAGCCTTAGCAAGACACAAATAGAATAATTTTTTTTACTATGTGTGATTCCACCAAAGATAAAATATTTCTGTAATTTTCAAACGTTTTGCTGTCTATATGACCTGATAATCAAGTAAAAGCTTACTACTCATTGGCTGAGATAATTTTTTAATTGTTACTCCAAGGATACCATGTCAACTTTTTTAATCAGAATTTAACTGATGACATATCCTCATCAAGTTTTCTTGGCAACAAGTTGCTATTATCAGGCTTTCCATTGAGATTTCACAAAGTTGGACGATTTTGGGACCAATTTTGTTTTTCTATAAGAAACCCATCTAAACTTTAAATGGGTTTCTTAAAGAACAAAAATCAGAATTTTAGAGTATTTCCTCCTTTTAGAAGACCAATGGAAAGCCTGTATTATAGAATGTAAATATTGATAACATTAGGCCAAAATATAGGTTAAATAGATGAAAAGGACAAAGAGGAGAGTTTTTTACAAAAATGAATTAAGATACAAGAACAACATTTTAAACATATTTACAAAATCAAACAATACTGTATATAAGTACCATAATCTCTCGTCCCTTGGCCAGTTTGAGTAAAACAGGAAGTCTGTCTGTACCAGCCATAGTATGTTGGTAGGTGAATGTCACTGTGATCTGCTCTCCAGGTTTGAGGTTACCTCTCTTTGGGTTAACCGTGAATAACTTGTTGTCCATAACTTTCATCTTAAACATAAAAATACATAAATTTAATAACACAAAACAAATTACATTTCAACATGGATTTTTAAGTTGCACATGTGTATGCATATATATAATTTTACTCACGACTTTGTCGCTTCGATGTTACCCGATTTCCTTAACAGATGAAGAAGAAGAAATAAACTATCCAAAGACCATTCCCTCTTATCAAAACTCAGGCCCCCTTGTATATGGCGCTATGCCCCAATATCGCCCACCTGTTTGAAAACATCTGAATTGAAAATTGTAGAATTTTACCATTTACACCAAAAGCTTTGGTAGGTAAGTTATAACATGTTAAAAGCTCAGCCAAGTCCATCTATAGAAAATTACTCCGGGCATTAAAGTAGCCATTCTCATCATCATCAATATCTTGTTCATTTTATTTCCGTGGTGTGTTAAGTGTTTTATGTGCGTAGTGCATA
>JAUUEB010123481.1:0-14797 GCA_032362205.1 Clione limacina
ATTCGCATCATTTCTTAGTTGATAATGAGTATCGAACATACAATTTTTGTTCCTATATAAACATTGGTATTGTACTTATCAAAAATGTTATCGTTCTTTTGACGATAGGGGGGAGTGGGTTGTCCTTATTCGCCTCACCTCTCGCAATATTGAATATCACTACGCTGGCGCCTAACTCGCTCATTGGTGACGCCAATTGGACCATCCCTCACTGATCACGCCCATTTTTTGTTATCTTCCTACAAACTAACTACTTTAATACCTCGCACAGATTATAGCCCTGGGTTGTATCACGGTCTGTGGTTGTATCCTGGATTGTCGAAGATCATTGTTCTCGTCAAAGAATCCTCTCCCAGTCAAAATATCGTCTCCCAGTGGAAAATTTTCCTATTTACCTGCAAAAATATATCTTTCAATACAATGGCTTTCATCTACCAGATATTGAGCTTATTCCTGAGTTTTGCTTACGTTACAGGACAGAACAACGGTTTCTTTAGAGTTAAAAAATGTGTCAAACCAGAACATAATAAGACGAGTGTCACTTATACAAGTTCTAGAAATGAACTGGAATGTGCAAGGAAATGTGAAGATACAAAAAACTGTGATACGTTTTTCTTCTTAAAAGATGGCAAAAAAGTTGACAAGCCATGCGCTCTTCTACCTTTGGGTTATCAGCTTCCGACTTCTGCGACTCCCTGTAGTGATCCTGTTGCACACGTGGCCATCTGGACAACGCAACTTGATGTTAAAGACAGGGTAGGTTATTTATAAATCAACCTTTTACAAAACATTATGTTGCAAATTATGCAAGGCAGGGGTGTAATCAGGATTTTTTGGTCCGGGGATTAGCCGAGTAGAGCGAGGGCGCTTAGCACACGAGCCATACTCGGGGGTCAGACGGTATCGAAAAATAGAAGCTTAATTATGCTTTCAATGTTTTTTTAGATAATCTTGTTTTATAAGTTTTACAAATAAGAACATTTAAATGTCTATGAAAAAAACTCGTCATTATACTTCATCCTCTATAACTTGTTCAAACGTGCACAGAAGTAATGTAACACAAGTGATATTTGACGGCATTCAATACCAGTATTTTATTTCAAAAATACAATATTCACTTATTTTGAGCCATGTTAAAGGGGTCGGGAGAATGGAAGCTTAATGTTTAATTTTACAGGTTTGTTTATGTAGAGGGGGGAGGAGTTTGATTCTTTTAGAAAAATTGAAGCTATATAGGAACTTTTTGAGCTATGTTTACTTAAGGAGGGGTGGTGTCTTGAAAACAATTGAAAATAGAAGCTCAATCGTTTATTTTAGTAAAAATGTTAAGGGGGTTTCTGGGGTACAATTGAAAATCGGAGGCTTAAATTGGTTTAATCTGATTCATCTGATTACTTGCTTTTAAAATACCGATTTGTTAAAGAGTGTTTTGAAATGTTTACCTACCAGTGAGTGGTCAACTGGGGACAGGCGGGGACAACTGGTTAATCTGGTCACTTTACTCGGGAACTAATGGACATAGAGTGAACAAATACACATATGTGGCCTTTCGTTTTATATTGTTACTTATGCTGTTATGTTATGACATATGTGAACACATTTTTTCATACATTATTATGATACTCTAGCTTAATTCATTTTTATTTTCAACCTTATTTTATGACATGATAATCACTTTTCTTACTGTTACAAGTGTTCTGCTCTAATGTATTATGTACTAAAGCTCGGCATATCTGAAATGTGCCCTTTGCCCCCCCCCCCCTGCCCTTCAAACGTTCCGACACATTTGAGTGACAGCATCAACAAGGGTGCCAACTAGCGGATCATTGCCTTCATAAGTCATGCCAGCAAAATCGTCTTAACCATTATCCTGAACAAAATCATAACAAAGTTATTTTATACGCATCAATAACCAATAAAAATCCGGTCATAACTAAATGGTTAACATAAATATATTATAATTTTCATTGAAATCAAAGTAAACTATATAGTAAGATTGTTTAGTACATTAAACGGCAACACATGAGTCAATGTTACTGTAATCTATTACTAAATATTTAATAATCCCATTAAAAAAAATATCTATGAAGATATCTTCATAGATATTATCTTTAATGGGATTTTGAATTAATCTTACTCATGTCAATACTGTAGATAAAGTACTTGAATCATTGACATTGACATTCTACAGCGTGTCCATAATTGAAGGACCAAAACTGAATTCGATAAAACAGTGACTAATAAAGTTATTGTAGTCTGGTTTTCTTTATTGTATTCCTAAGTGCTCATACGTCAGGCTGCCAGAGCTTTCGGAACGAAAAATCATCGGTTCAAAATGGCGCAAAAAAGATATTGATCAAATTCGCTTGAGTTGATGAATACAATATACAAAACCAAACTACAATAATTTTCTTATTTACTGTGTTTTTCAACTTCAGTTTTGGTCCTTTAATTATTGACACATTTTATTAACTCGAATTCTTTTTATTCTTGACATCAAATAAAACTGATTCGTTATTATTCTTCCATTTCAGTGTTTTGGTGCAGAAAAGAGCAAATATCAGCCTCATGAGACACATTTGATAGACTTAACACAGGATAAAATAAATCCTATTCCCGAAGGATTGTGTGAAGGCACAACAATCTACATATCTGGAAAACTGGTTGCAACTTACTCGCACATTTGGATCCTGGGCGAAGATCAGGGTCAAGCAGACACATCTCACTATGCTTTGTGGTTCGTTGTAAATATGGTAAATATTAACAAGAAAACAGTTAAAATGCAGTCCCAGTTAAAGGGCCAAGCAGCCAAGGCGATTTATCCAACCACACCCTTTCCATTTGTGAAAGACAAAATGTTTGAAATGAACATTGAGATCACTTCAGAAGGTTTCAAAATAACAATTGACAATGCCATTTACAATTACCAGCATGAAATGAAGTCAATTCAAAGTATGAAATACATTGAATTCTTTAGTGTTGAGCTTTCCTCTGTCAAATTTGATTAATTTTGACCAGTCAAACAGCTTGGGGTTCTCGGAACAATTTAAACGTCTTTTTAAAAGGAAATTTTACATTTTTAGATGATCTTTTAGATGTATGTCTGTGAATATATGTTTGTTGTCTGTGCTATCATGTTTTGCCTGTTTATGCATTTCTTTCCCGCGATCTGGTTTTTAATCGATAAGTTTGAACAAGGCTCTGCTTCTGTTCTCTTATTTAATCTTATGAAGCATAACCAGTGGATATTTGTGGTTGGTCCTTGGTTGCATTTTTTGACAAAATTCATACTAATTTTTGGAAAACGTCTAAAAGAAAAGCACAGCATGAATTTATTTTATACTCATTTTATTAGGTCTCTAACTAACCGATTTGGATTATCTCTAGTTTGCATTTGTTGTCATACTTATTCTAAAACGATATTTGTAAGCAATTAATTGATTGAAAAGATATCTCCCAGTTTAAACTTCAGGGCTAAACCAGTCACGACAATTTTGAACGGATCCTACTATATTTCAAATCAATTTATCCTTTGACCTTCGCAATATTTAACTTAACCAATTATGAAAGTGCTCAGTTTGTTTCGTTGCGTACGCAAGCTTTTAAAGATTTCAAGTCAATTAGGAGCTAAAGAAAATGATAGACCTTCTTTCCCGTTAATTCTATTATATTATGAGAGCAAAAAGGTCAGGAAGACTTCATTACCGTTTTTTCTACGGTATAAATACGTGAAAAATTCAGCACTCATCAGTAGACAATTTTCGATACTGAACCTGATACACCCTAAAATGTGTCAGTTATATGTCCCGTAATGCTGTGAGTTTAAAGTTGTTCTTTGTACCGGGTGGTCACAAAGTTGTTTACGGAAACAATGTCAATTCGTATTTTGAGTAATTTATTTGAAACATACTAAAGTGTGTCTTGGATTCTCTGATTTTTGTTTTGATGGACTTCAAATACCTGCTAAAACTGTTCGTTGTTGGACTTCGAACTAAACAAACCGTATCCTATTTGGGGACTGGGGGTGGGGAGTTGAAGGCAAAACAATCTACATTCATGGAAAACCCGTTGGAAGTTATCCAAGCATTCGGCTTGTTCGCAAAGATAAGATACTATGCTTTGATATTCAACGTTGTAATGAACTTAAACGGCGTATCAATTGTGTCTATGGTAAACGGACAAACAGCCAAAAATTATTGAACAAGCTGCATACTTTCCATTTGTGAAAGACAAAATGTTTGCAATGAAAATGGATATCACATCAGAATGTTTCAAAATAAAAATTGGCAATGTGTTACATTACAATATCAAGCATGAAATAAAGCCAATTCAAAGTGTGAAATTCATTCAACTCGGCAGTTTAGAGCTTTCCGCTGTCAAATTGTTATTAATTTGACCAGTCAAACAGCTTGTAAATGAGGTTCTCGGACTTGTTCAAACGTCATTTTGAAAGAAAAACTTTATATTTTTAGGTTATCGTTTTCATGACTGCCTGTGAATAAATGTGTGTTATCGTTGCGATCATGTTTTGCCTATTTACGCGTTTCTTTCCCGCCATCTGGTTTTTCATAAATCAGCTGGAACAAGGCTCTGCTTCTGTTCTCTTATTAACTCTAATAAAGCTGAACCAGTGGTCATGTTTGGTTGATCCTCAGGCTATTTGAATTGTTCATATTAATTTTGAGAAAACGCCACAGCGAGAAACACAACTTCAAAAATCTCATCCTAATTTTATTAGGTCTCTAAATAGCTAACCTACGATCCTTTTAGATGATCGGCAGTTTTCATGTGTGCTGTATGTCATAATTATTCTAAAACGATAGTTGTGAGAAATTAAAGGATTGAAAAGGTATCCCCCAGTTTAAATTTCCGGGCTAAACCAGTCCCGTCAATAATGAACTGATCCTACTATCTGTGCTAACAAGTTTATCTTTTGACATTCAAAATATTTAACTTTACAAATTATGAACGTGCTCAGTCTTTTTCATTTAGTACGCAAGTTTTTAAAGATTTCAAGTCAATTCAGAGCTAAATACAAAGTTAGAAAGATCTCATTCTTTTAATTTTATAGTATGAGAGAAAAATTGTCAGAAATACCTAATTCCCGTTTTTTTCAACTGTAAGGATATGGAAACAAATCAGGAATATCAGTAGACACTGGTAATTTCGATATTGAAGCAGATCCGTAAGTTAAAAGTTGTTCTTTCTATTGGGTGGTTACAAACTTCTTTACGGAGACTACGCCAACTTCTATTTTTAGTAGTGATTTATGTGAGAAGTTGTAATTTCTTCAAAGTACAGTCAAACCTGGCTAAACCGGCCACCCTTGGAACCTGCTGAAATTATACGTCTTAGACAGGTGTTCGTTTTAGACGGATATGTAATTCATGCGAAAACAATTTCCAAATTAAAAAGGATTCATCTCTGAGTTCAATCTTACGTTGGTTGCGTTATCTTTCATTGATGATTTTTGAAAACGAACACAAACATGGCAATTAATGAGGGCAAAGAACAGAGATACAGTTTATAAATGTACACCACCAAGCACTTGTTTCTTTGGTTCAACTTTATTTGTCTTAGTTTGTCACAATTTTTGTTAAATTGTGCTAGAGAAGGACGATGCATCAAATCATACAATATGCATTTGGTTCACACGGTTTGCCTTTTGTTAGGCAAACTTATCTTTTTTTCTTTGCACCGTTTACTGGCAACTGTGTAATAAGTGCCAATCACACTTTTTATCACGGTTTATTTTGACAAAACTATTAAGCAGTTTTTTACACACTTTCTGGCCGTTTTAGACAATAGGAAAAAATTGTTTTGTGTCTTAAAAGACTTGCCATGGCAACAAAATCCAAGACAATGAATTTTTGACGAGGGGTGGCCTGTTTAGTCAGGTGACCCTTTACTCAAGTTTGACTGTATCGTTATTTCTTTAAGAATTTATTTGATAAAAATGTACTTGCTAAAATGCTAATTTCTGTAAGAGGTGATTTGATTCGGATGTACTTAATTGTGTCTTGATTCATGTTAGAAGATGTGTACCTTGTGATAGACTTCAAAGTATCTTGAATTCTGTAAGAAGTCATTTGATTGAGATGTACATTATTATCTCTTGATTTCTGTAATTAATCATTTGATTGAGATGTACATAATTATATCTTGATTTCTGTAAGGAGTCATTTGATTCGGATGTACTTAATTGTGCCTTTATTCATGTGAGAAGATGTGTACCTTGTGATAGACTTCAAAGTATCTTGATTTCTGTAAGAAGTAATTTGATTGAGATGTACTTAATTATATCTTGATTTCTGTAAGAAGTCATTTGATTGAGATGTACTTAATTATATCTTGATTTCTGTAAGAAGTCGTTTGATTGAGTTGTACTTAATTATATCTTGATTTCTGTAAGAAGTCATTTGATTGAGATATACTAAATTATATCTTGATTTCTGTAAGAAGTCGTTTGATCTAGATTTACTTAATTATATATTGCTTTATGTGAGAACGCATTTGATTGAGATGTACTTAATTATATCTTGATTTCTGTAAGAAGTCTTTTGATTGAGATTTACTTAATTATATCTTGATTTCTGTAAAAAGTCATATGATTTAGATCTTTTCATTATATCTTGATTTATGTAAGAAGTCATTTGATTGAGATCTTTTCATTATATTTTGATTTCTTTTAGAAGTCATTTGATTGAGATCTTTTCATTATATCTTGATTTCTGTTAAAAATAATTTGATTGAGATCTTTTCATTATATCGTGATTTCTGTTAGAAGTAATTTGATTAAGATCTTTTCTTTATATCTTGATTTCTATTATAAGTCATTTGATTGAGATCTTTTCATTATATCTTGATTTCTGTAAGAAGTCATTTGATTGAGATCTTTTCATTTATATCTTGATTTCTGTTAGAAATAATTTGATTGGGATGCAATGAACTGTATCTTGATTTCTTCAAGAAGTCATTTGATTGAGATGTCTTTAATGCATATTCTTTCCTTCAAGAAAACATTTGATTGATATGTACATAAATATATGTTTATTTCTTTTAAAAGTCATTTTATTGAGATGTTCATAAATGTATCAAGATTTATGCTAGAAGTCATTTAATTTGGATGTACTTAAATGTATCTTGATATCTATTTTTTTTTTTTATTGATATCTCCTTCAATGTATCTTGATTTCTGTAAAAAGTCTTTTCATTTAGATGTATCAGTTTCTGCATCATTTTAATTCTCGTTTTTCAAAGATTTCCTTTACATAGGCGTACGAGATTTAGATTCTTACAGATTTGAGCAAAAAAATAGAAATTTGGCAGATTATGGCAGAATACATTAAGAAATATGGCTATTTCTCTGAATCTTTACTCTTTAAGTTAAAACATGGAAAAACTCAAGGCATGGCTCATTTTTTATCATCTGCACCAATTTATCACCAATTTGTCATGGACATGCCCACTATTTCAGAGTTAACTTTTCATGGTTGAAAACTGAAATCAGATCTAACAGATGTCACTAGGATGTACACTTTACTATCGATTATTTCAAAAATTTCGTTAATGCATATTTCACAGTTCTCAGTGAATGATTATGACTATGTAAATAAGATTAATAGCATAAATGTACACTTAGTGAAAGAACAATCTTTCATTTTACTATGGTATAGACTTGCTTCAGATTGTTCAAGAAATAAAAGAAACTCCGTCAGTTTTGCGGCCTTCTTGGACATCATCAAGATAATTTTTCAAAAGGCTTAATAAATCCAGCCTATCATGTGCATTTCATTTCTACATACCTTTCCCTAATAAAATTAACCGTAATCAGCATAGGAGTATTTTTGCAAGGTTCTTATTAAACAAGCATTTGGAAATCAAACTATAAAATGCATTATTTTATATCAGTTTTTTTCAATTTTTTAAGCAAATTATCTTTACAACTTAAAAAAGATATCCAAAAATTATCAGATGACATTTCCGAGAATGATATACCTGCATAGCCATTCATAATTAACATTACATGTACTCCTGTGTTCCCAGTGTGCCTCTACGAAACTAGCACCACTAGCTTAATCCGGGCCATTCTTCCTTAATTTTGACAATTTAAATACTCTAAGACTAATATGATTCTTTCCATGTTTAAGAAATTATTTTTTACGAATATTTATGTCGAAAATGAAATTCTGGGTAGGTTTAAAAATGTTGTGAGCACAATTTGTGAACAATCTGCAAGCCCTAGCCAAAGTTGAACCCGCACGACTATGTCCCTTTTTAATTTTACTTAAAAATATATTGCACTTTTTTGTGAGGTTCAACATTTCGCAAATCGTCGGCTGCTCCTGAAATGTATCTCCTTTCGAAAAAAGCGAAATGTTGACGTTTAGTTTTGGAAGAGGGGACAGTACAGGGATATATATGCAAGATTTTGTTTAGATTACACAATAATGATTGTTTTTGTACATACCTACCATCGTTTTTTTTGTTTTTATGTCGTCTTTTATTATTTTTGTTGTTATATCACTTTAGTTTAATTTTTTCTTCTTTTCAAACTTTCTTTCTCGCTGGTACAAAATCAGGACAGGACTCGTGTTATGTAGAACTCTCAAAACTTCTAAAATTGAAATTCGCGAACCTCTCTTATTTTTCAAAATGTCTAGGTTACAACTTAACCTATATTTAGCCATACTTATTTTCAAAATTTCTATTAATGACATTACTTTATTTAAATTAAGTTACTTATTTTCAAAATTTCTATTAATGACAGTACTTTATTTAAATTAAGTTACTTATTTTCAAAATTTCAAGTTTTATATTTAAATTTAGTCATACTTTTTTTCACAATTTCTAGAAATTATTTTACTTCATCTAAATTTAGTAATACTTATTTTCAACATTTCTAGCTATTATATTACTTTATCTAAATTTATTCTTCAAAATTTCTAGTCATGATATTTCTGAACCTAAATTTAATCGTACTTATTTTTTCAAAATTTCTAGTTATAATATAAATTCACATTAACCTGCTTTTTAAAATTTATATGACTACACCTAAATATATGCCGTACCTATTTATCAAAATTTCTAGTTAACTTTATTAATCGATGTCGCACATTTTTTTTCAAAATTTCTAGTTAAAATATTAAATCTAATCATATCCATTTTTCAAAATTTCGAAACTAAATAACTTAACCTCATTTTAGTCGTACTAATTTTTTTCAAAATTTCTAGTATATAACTTATCCCAAATTTAGTCATGCTTATTTTTCGAAATTTATTACATTACCAAAATTTAGTCATACATTTGTTTCTAAACCTCTATTCATAATATTTCTTTACGTTCATTTAGTCGTACTTATTTCTCAAAATTTCTGGTCATGATTTTAATTCCCTAAAATTAGTCATACTATTTTTTTAAATTTTTTGTTATAATAGTATTTTACCTCATTTTAGTCATACTCATTTTAAAACATTTCTAGTTATAATATTACTTTACCCAAATGTAGTCGTACTAATTATTTAAATATTTCTAGTAATAATATCACTTAACCCAAATTAAATTTTGTATTTTTCAAAATGTCTAGTAATAATATAAATTAATCCAAATTTATCAATACTTATTTTTCAAATGTTTTAGGTATAATATTACTCTACCTAAACCTAGTCATACTTACTTTTCAAAATTCTTGTTATAACATTGCTAAACCTTAATGTAGACGTGCTCACTTTTCAAATTTTTAGGTAGAATATAACTTTACCTAAGTTAAATCATTTTTTCCCCAAATTTCTAGTATAAATATAGCTATACATAACTGTATATATTATAAATGGCTTAAATTCAATTATTATCTTACCGAAATTCATAGATACCAAAATAGTCAAAACGGCACTAAGATTCCACAATTTCTTTGTTTTCAGTACCCTCTCAGTATGTTGTGGTTGTTTTAATCAAGCAGCATAATAATGTATTTTTTCATGTGTTATATGATTAATCCGTTTTTCGGTTAACTTGAATCTAATATTTGTTTATTATTCTACCTCCACAGCTAATAACTCTCCTTACACTTTTATTTTCGAATTAAATGGGAGATCTAGTCAGGAGTTGAAAAATGAGTTTGAATCGTTCCCCGTTTCTCTTTTTCTTGGTTGGTTGATTTCATTATCCCCAAGAGTCTGGGAAAGAGGGGGTAGAATCTTTATGCCAGGTAAATATTAAAATAAATAGATTAGAAACTAAAATAAAGGTGTACAAACGACAACTTTAAAGAAAGGTACATGTATACAGGATAACTTTTATTATATTAACACTCTTGTTGAATCAGGTTATAATATAAATTGACCATTATGTTTCGACCAAAAAGATCTCATGGCACTGATTATACATAACTGTTGCACTATTTTCAATCATAAACAATTAACATTAATCTATTCAAAAGAAAACTCATCGTGACTTAAAGTAAATACCATAATCATAAGTAAAGAGAGTATAACTTTGTATACAACTCATTTTCATCGCTTTTTGTAATGCCGGAGCCGTTTCGTGCGAGGACAAAATGCTTTGGAGACCTCATCCACCTCCCCCGGATGGGGGGGGGGGGGCAGCATATGCTTGATATGCTTACTTCCGTCTGGGGGGCCGGAGTCCTAGGAGGGTACTTGCACTGCTTATTGTTCTTCATGTATCTATACATCCATCTTTTTAACTTGATAACTTGGTGAGTTTCGAAATGCGGTTATCTGTTATAATTTAGTTATAAATACGCGCGATGCAACTATGCGTTTAAAACGACTTTTCGACTGTCAGGTCAATTTAACTTAACACAAGTGATACAGTGTGAAGTCGTTGGGAAGAAGGGATCTTGTTTTATTTATATGTGTAACGTTTTTGCACCAACGTCTGACAATGTACCACATTCTTATTTTGTTGATATTTAAAAAAAATATTTATTAAATCTACCTTCGCGTCGGTTTTAAGCTAAATCAATGCGCTTTGTTATGTCACCTATTTGCTTGATTCATGCAGAATAAGTAGGACTAACCCTAACAAAAAGCCACATTCAAAAGTCCATGTGCAAAAGTAGGGAAACTATCTGTGGCGATAAACTGTGCGCCCCCTTATAGGACCGGGAAAGGGGTACTCGCTCTTGGACCCCGAAAAAGCAGAAATATAGAAATAAGTAACTTTTGTACATATTTTGATCACTCTGCAAGGGGCGGGAGATATCAGAACTAATTATTAACATGTTGAAATCAATGTGTTTTCATTTACACCGGTAGCCAACACTCATTTTCTATTATTAACCAGCGTTTTACTATCAATAGTAATTCACTCATCGTTAGGTAGATCATATTTCATTAATCTCAACATACTGATTCTCTTTCTAACATTGCTAATAACAGTATTTTTTTAAAGTCTGGTTTTAACAAAACAGCGTCCAAAAAAGAAAGAACGAGCAAAGGGAAATAAAAAAACACACTATACATTAATTAAGCCACACTGTAATCATGAGAAAAATTTCTAAAATCGAAATGCGCGAAATAAAATTTAACTTCGCGAAAAAAAACTTAACAGTAATTATTTAAAAAATTTTCTTGTCATAATATAACTTAACCCGAATTTAGTCATACTTAATAATCATATGACTTTACCTCATATAAGTCGTAATCATTTTTCAAAATGTCTAGTCTTTAACTTAATCTAGACGTACTTTCTTTACAAAATTCATAGTTATATTATGCATTTACCTTAATTTATGTCGTTCCTATTTTTCAAAATGTCTAGTTATGATATAACTGAGTTAAAACTATGTCGCACTTATTTTTCAAAAATTCCAATTATATTAAATACCTAAATGAAGTCATACTTACTTTAAAAAAATTCCAGTTATAATATAACTATACATAAATTCAGCCTTAACCTTAATATAGACTTTTTTTTATAACTTGATAAAAATGTTGTCGCAAAATTTCTCATTATGATATTACTTTACCAAAACTATGTCGTATAAGTATAATTTAGTTATGTTACATTACTATTAAATATTTCTAGTTCAAATTTTCTTGTTCAGTAAATTATAGGCCAACATTTTGTTGCACTTTATTTTCAATTTCAAGTTATATTATAACTTTACAAACAATTTTTCGCACCTTGTTTAATATCAATAATTTCAATGTTTTTAAATAAAAATCAAACTAATATACACCACGTGTTGTTTCTTTTACGCTCTTACATTTGTGCTGGTTAGTCTAAGAAGTTTTAAATTGAAATGGATTGATTCTGCAAACAGTAAGTAACAGGGATTTTGTTTTGGGTACCCAATGAATAGTAGCGGGATTGAATTGGAATACTGGCAAAAGTAGCGGGATTACAAAAATAGCGGGATGTCCACTAGATTGTCAAGAACTTTCCATAACTATTGCTCTTCAAGACACGAACGGTACTGCTGAAAATTTGCAGTATTTTGTTCTTAACTTCGAAACGATTGTTTTCAACAATTAATTACGCGAGGCAACATATGTTTAAGGGAAGTAACTATGAAAGTCAACCCTTCATATCCCTTTTCACATGATTACTTCCCTGCGGTTGTCCAAAATAAATGACTTTCTGCTTATTAAATGAATATTAATAGTGTATATCTATGGTTGAAACACATAAAGGTCATTATTTGGACTTTTTGCCGACAGTTCAGCTACTGTTATCAGCAGAAGTAACTTCCCTGTGTTTAACTTACTGGGATTCATGAATGAGTCTTCACTCTCATGGCCAATGCATGAGTCTATTTAACATTCAATATTGTAGCCTAACTATACTGTAAAAACATAAAAGGTTTAATTTGATGGATGTTCAATGACAGTGATCAGCTTGTCAATCATGACCTTCAACTGTCGAACCAATGAGTGAATTACAAAAATGATATTTCCCGAAACCAAGTATTGGCGTAGGGTATGTGATGCCTTCCGTTTGTCTGTGTAGACGATAACTCAAGAAATATACCACTCACTGGCTTACAATCTTGTGCGATGTTGTCATTTAATTCGATAAAGATCCCTATTTAATTCCAGCAAGATCTGTTAACAATTGACAGAGTTGTAGAATTAAAAGTAATGACCAAGGAATGATAGAGATACACTCGATTGGCTCCATCACTGTGACATGTTTTTCTTCCGGCGTTCAAGAACGCGTTTAATATCGGTTTACGGGTCGCAACTTTTCGCGCGGAATATTGTACTGTGTACTTTTCGCTGCGCAGCACACGATCTTTTCATGGATCGTTTATTTTACATGGTGTCGGATGAGAGCTCTATCTGAGTACTCATGTTTCTGGTTGTAATTGTCTCAGCCATAACTTTTGTCTACGACCAAACCTAACCGATTATGATGACTTTGATTTCTTGATCATTGGTTCATAACTCAAATTATCTTTTTTTTGGGTTCGTGTTTGGATCGCAAAGTCATCTTTGTATGCACTCTATGAGTAATAAAACCCGGGTAAAGTAGAGTCATTGGTGGGGGAATAAAGGAACTCAGAATCCCCTATTTAATAAATAGGAAACGACTCGTTTAGAATCCCGTCAATTAATTTAGTGTTAATACGTGTATTAACGTCCCCTTGAACACAAGTGCTGTACTGACAGATCACTTAAAATACTTAGTAGGAATTGAAGATGCATTTAGCTAAAATAGCAAAATTCCATCAAACCATTTAGGCAACAGAAAAATGAATAAACCAATCCTAGCTCTATTGGACTTCACAAATTACATATAAGGGGGTAACAAAACATGAGAAATATCAAAGCAAAACTGTTTTATAGATTGAACACTTGATGAGCGAAAATAAATATCAATTTCAAAACACTCAAATTACTGAGTGTAACTGTGATACAACTCCACACAATCAGAAGTAGGCACATTACTTATTACTTATGTCTCAAAATTAATGAGTTTTACTCTGTTACATTATCTATGTTAAAATATTTCAATTATCAGAAAAAAATGTAAAGTTACAATAAGTTTTTGACCTTTGAATGCATAAAAAAGAAATAATTTAAATTGACAAATCATTAACCATGTCGACATTTTAAAAACCTATCGTTAATGCGTCTTCTCATATGAATTGAAATTATTAAGAAGGAATACAGAGCAAATTGGTTCAACTTTGGGGCATTTACCTTTTTTTTTAAATATTTTTGTCGGTTGCCCGATTTGTTTCGTTAATATTTCTAAAGGCTACCAAGATATATTTTCCACACGAAGACTTTTTTCTGGTTGAAAGTTTGCAACTGTGATGTTTAAAGTTAATAAATACATAAATAATGAGTAAACCACTTCAAACATCCCCGAAGGAAATGTATTAGCTGGTCGCCACTAAGAGTAGCGCCTACTGTGGGGATCAAACCGGCAACTTTCCACTTAGCAGACGTATTGCCACTAAACCAGCATTTCCCAAATAGGGGTCCGCGGGCCGATTTGCGGGGGTCCGCGAACGTTCCAAGAAAAAAAGTCCCCCCATTTGAGATCCAAAATGCTCTAAATTTGCACATTTTTTAACTAATCTCAAAAATATCGGGCTGCTTCGAGGCCATTTCTTTGATAATAGACTCTTAATTGCTATAAATTTGCAAATTTTTTAAAAAATCTTAAAAATTTCGACCGTTTCACAGCCATTGCTTTCATAATATCTAATGATGTCCCCCCCCCCATTTCAAAATCCTGGCTACGTACCTGTAATTGACGTGAAAATGCGCGAATTGTTTTCTCTGTGTTTGTGTACTTTTTTATATAAAAGGGGGGGGG
>JAUUEB010123592.1:0-12281 GCA_032362205.1 Clione limacina
ACAGTCCAACCACAAAAATGAGGATGTAGTGTGAAGTTGTACGAAATGTGAATGTGGGCCTACTCTGTTTCGACCCTTACTCCAAATCCTTTCAAAAGTATTAAAATGTTAACTAGACACTGTTTACAAGGTACACAACACTGTTTCACTGAAATTAGATGATTTAACCTTTTTATAGAGTTTTCTAAAAACAAAGGCTTCGTGTTCTTTTTTAGAGCCGGCTTTGGCTTCGTGATGTTTTGAGATGCTGGCTTCGTGATTTGTCAGGGCTTCAGCTTCAAGGGTTCCACCTTCGTACCCATGTCTGCTGGCAGGAAGGTTGGCAAATCTTTCTACAGCTCATAACCATAATTTAAGAAGTACTCTGTACTGTAAGCCGAGGTTGGACTTAAGATGGCATACCTTTTTGTGCCACTATAGCTTATTTCCAGTTATAAAGAGATTATGCGAGGAGACCATGTCTGGAGATACTCATTAAGATTCAAGAATTTGTCTTCACTAATCATGCCAATTTCCCATGAATGGTGGGCTCACCATCAACAACGTGCCACTTTCCACAAAAGCACATTGAAAATTGCACAACCAGAGCGTAGGATCCCTGGTTCAGTGCCGTTACAAATCATCAAACAAATACAAAAATAAGTGAAATATCCTTTTCAGGCAATTTATTTCATAATCATTTGACAAATTTTTACTATTTTTTTTCTCTTTCATATTATATCTATCGCCTGTCTGTCTTGCCATTTCCTCTCTTCCCGGAGAACAGATGCTTTGGCATCATATTGAGAATAACACGATCACCCTCACCCTTCTTTGCCTGTCGATTGCGAGGTATTTGTGCCTTTTTAGCTATCTTCTTCACCTTTGTTATTTGCTGCAGAGAAGAAGAAAACAATTATAGGATTATTAACATCATTACCTGAGAAAATTGTAAGAAGATGTTGAACAAGAAATATTTATATTATTCATTTAGAGTATTCTATCACATTTCTGAACATGAATTAACTAGTATAAAAAGACTGCTTTCCCCAAAAATCGTCAAGGTTAGAATCTTAAAGAGAGCATTCAAATATTTTGCAACTTAGAAAAAAAAAAACCTATAATGAAATGTCACCATTGGATATAAACCTCATTGTAAACATCTTAAAAGCTGTCAATGTCCATTTGTACTACTTAATGAACAGGAAATATGTCAGAAAAAATCGTGAAACCTAACAAACATGAAAAAAAAACATTAAAATATATGCTTTTGTTAAACAGCTGAGCCCCTTTGTCTTTCATCAACAACCTATTTCAAATACAAAATTATCTTTCAAATTAAAAAAAAAATTTGATATTTTTTATCTTGCTAAAATCCACTTGGTAAATTAGCAGAGTATTCAACCCCACAAAATTGAGAGACAAGATAGAAAGAAAAAAAACACTAAATATTGATGAAACTGGGAATCTATCTCTGGCCATCGACGTGATAGCCAGACTGACTGCACTATCGCCTCCTTTACACATCATAATGGATTAAAAGTTGTAAATACTGTAAGTAAAGTTTATCAAGGCATTTACCGTATTATCCCTGAGACCAGATCTATCTCTAGGTTCTCTCGACTTGCTCCTTGCAGTTCCTACTGACGCATCGCGTGCCCTCTTGATTGGTGGTCGGCTGACAGATCTGCTGGTAGACCTTGTCTTAGCACGGGTGTAGTGGCTCTGTGGTTAAATAAAGCATTGCAGTTGTGACACAGGTTTGATTGAGCAAATTACATATTCATTTCATAAGGGAAAATATTGAGAAAGTACTGCCTAGCCAGATATATAGACAAAACAATGTTGGGATTGTTTGAAGTTGATTTAGAGTAAAAGAATGAAGTCAAAGAACACAACAAGCCCCCCTTCCATGTCAAAAAAATTAGGCAGTTAATATTTGAGGCAGGTTTAATCTAATGACAATCTGTGAAAATAAACCTAATCTTTTAGTGATTCATAAGACACTTGAAAGTCAGATTTTATCATTACAAGTACAAATAAAAGTATATCGCATTCTACAGTCAAAGAGTGAATAAATATTGATTTTCACAGAGCCGACTTGTATGTAGCATAACTACTATATCCCAAACAATCTTAGCAAACTGTCAGATAACAAGGCCTGTACTGTAAGCCACAATATTTTTTCAGTCAGGGCTTCTTAAATTATTTTTGAGCCTAAAAGCGCCCTTATAGAAACGGATAACTTAATGAAAGATTTGTTACAAATGTTAGGGATTTCTTTTAAAATATTATAATATACAACAATTCAACTTTACACTTACAGCATCATCATCAGGTATCTCAACACCCATATTTCCTAGATCTGTTTCTAGCTGTGCTACACTGCGTGAGCGCTTTGTTGGTCTTGGCATGCGTGGCTTCTCAACTCTACGCTTTTCTCCAGACTCCTTGGTGATGATCTTTCGCTTCTCTCGGATTCTGAGGAGGGTAAAAAAGGTAAATGAATTTCTATGGTAAAAAAATATATGATATAATGCAGACAAAATATTAAATATGATAAAATACAATTATCCACAGTTTTTTTTACCTTGTTATCTTCAGCTTAACTCTTGACATCTTATATATTTGACAAATTTGGCATTGTTAAGAATCAAAATTTCATTTTGATAGTATCTCCACTTTCATACATACACAATGGATATTTCTACAAGATTCCTCTATTTCCAGATAAAGTTTTGTTATACATTGCTATAATTATTTTTATGCAATTTTTGTTATTATAGTCTTGATTTGTTTAGCTTTGAAAGATATCCGTGACTATTCTGCAAAAAAGTTGGATGAAATGTAGCAGGCGTTCTGTCACAGCACATATGATTGCCATGAAAAAGGTTACGAGCAATTACTATAGCACTTTTGATTAAATCGCATAGTCAATGACTACTACACAAAGGAGTTAAGTGCAAAAATCAAGATTTCCTATTTGTTTTATTTAATCTAAATTGTCTATTGATTTATTGTCCTAGAAAAGTAATCCGTGACTATTCTTGGCAAAAAAAAGTAGTATGGATAAAATGTAGCAGGCGTTCTGTCACAGCACATATGATTGCTATGAAAAAGGTTACGAGCAATTACTATAGCACTTTTGATTAAATCGCATAGCACATTACTACCACACAAAGGAGTTAAGTGCAAAATTCAAGGTTTCCTATTTGTTTGGTGCAATGCAAGAAAGTATTGATTTATTATCCCTAAGGCCAAAAAAAAAAGTCTGTTTCCACCAACATGGTCCAACAAAATAGGGTAGGTAGGAATGGATTGATTTTTTTTTTTACTCGCGATGAACAAGTCTTAAAAACATCAACAAAATCCAACTAAATGCCAAAAAATGAGATGATTGCTGGGTTCAAGGAGACCAGACAGACTGTACTTCCACTTTACAGAGATGATCAGTTCAGAATAGGATCTCCTAATAATTTTTTTTTTTAAATCGAATTTTTTTATTTCAAAATTGAAAAAAACTGGTAGGGTAGGGGTTGGGTTAGTGGAAACATACCTATTTTTTTGGGCTTAAGAAAGGTTCTCCATTATTATTTTGCAAAAACAGTTGGTAGGATTAAGTTAATAAAAGTGTTGCAGGCGTTCTGTCACAGCACATATATATGCCATGAAAAAGGTTACGAGCAATTACTATAGCACTTTTGATTAAATCGCATAGCAAATTACTACCACACGAAGGAGTTAAGTGCGAAGTCAAGATTTTCTATTTGTTTGTTTTAATGCTAAATAGTATTTTGGTTTCTTTATCGTAGGAAAAGTTCTCCATAGCTATTCTGCAAAAAAGTAGGTTGAATAAAATGTTGCAGGCGTTCTGTCACAGCACATATGAATGCCATGAAAAAGGTTACGAGCAATTACTATAGCACTTTTGATTAAATCGCATAGTCAATGACTACTACACAAAGGAGTTAAGTGCAAAAACCAAGATTTCCTATTTGTTTTATTTAATTCTAAATTGTCTATTGATTTATTGTCCTAGAAAAGTAATCTGTGACTATTCTTAGCAAAAAAAAGTAGTATGGATAAAATGTAGTAGGCGTTCTGTCACAGCACATATGATTGCCATGAAAAAGGTTACGAGCAAGTACTATAGTTCTTTTGATAAAATCGCATAGAAAATTACTACCACACAAAGGGTTAGGTGCAAATATGAAGATTTTACTAGTTTTATTTAATGCTAAATTATAGTTATTACTTTAACTGCTCAGACCATCCCACTGAACACTTACATTGAGCATGCATTAATATAGTAAAAAAAAAAATGCACTTGCTTACATTTTGGCTGTCTTTCTCATTTCTCTTGTTTCATCATCATCGTCACTCTCACTCATACTGTAGTAGTGGGCTTTGTCTCTTGCTTCTTCTTCATTCTCTAAATCTTCCAATTTCTGAAAGAAAAAAAATATATTTTCAATGTTACTTTAATTGAAAAATAGTTAATAAATTTTCACACTCATAAACCATGAGAATGAACTTAAAATTTTATTTCTTAGAAGATCATTGTGAACATTTTTTAAATAGCCCACAAATTACCACATTGATTCTTATCTTATTTTTTACCATCGCCCATTTAACCCTAAGTCATGTATCAATTCAAGAAGTTGTTATGTACATGCAACATCAGCGTTTATACTATAAAATATCAAAAGATCCAATATACAGCCTTCATTTAAATTTACAATAATCTCGATAAAACTAATATTTGACTATCCTGTAAAAAGTTCTTTTTTAAAAATTTCTAATCAAATCAAACTCAATATACAATTATTCTTAAACAATATTTTCTTACAAATATATGTTCAAAAAATTTGAAATGTGTCATTTCCACAAATTTCAGGGAAGTATGATTTTCCTGAATTTGAGAGGTTGAAAATGCCAGAGTTAATGTCCCAGAAGTTAATTATACAAAAGCCATGAGGACTAATGCATACTCATCTCTGGGTAGAAACAGATAAATAGTACCAACTATTATCTTTCTTACATTACATAGTTTACAGGTTGTGCTTTTCAAATCTGTAAAAATAACCAAGATACATTATATACCACAAACTTGCAAAAGCGTAAGTCCATGTGTAATTTCTTTTGGTAGCCTGTGCATTATAATAATTGTGACACTCTTGTTCAAATGGTCCCACTTGTTGCAAATTTCAAAATATATTTACCTTCATGATATCTGGATCAATAAAATCTGCTACATTTTTGCCTTGCCAGATCTCTGGTATCACATCATACTTTTCATCATCATTGGCCAGGAGCCATGTTTCTGTGAACATATAAGACAATTAAAGTTTTATCCCACTCAGACTTCTTTCATAAAAGATCAGCTATTTTGTATATTTCATGTGTGCATTTAAAGAAAAACTTTAAGACAAGACTCTTTTATCATTTGTCACTGGTAGGCTAAGGTGTTGTTAAATCCTGCCTACCCATGCCCATGTTGGGAATCACAGTGAAATCTGGGTCTTCCTAGTCTAGTATCTTAAAACTCTAAGCCATCTTTCATTCTTACAGGCTGATTTCAAAGTTTACAATGTCTCAGAAAGACTAATCATAATGCTCATGAATTCACTGTTGAGTATGATCTCATCATAGACATTGCTTTCCCAAAAATCTCTTGCATAATGCCCGTTTGGACTGGACACATTTTAGTAAGATTCTAAAATTATCATCCTACTTAAAGTTATAGATACAAAATTATCGCCTTGAATGGATGGGGTTAAGACACGCTATAAATCAATACAATTTAGAGTTTGCTAATAAATGCTCCTAAAAGAAAAAATTGTTGTACAGCTATCCTCTTCAGTACAAAATGTATGAAAAAGTTCTATAAAAAAAACAAAAACAAGAAGCATCACTCAATGTCTCAGAAAGACTAATCATAATGCTCATGAATTCACTGTTGAGTATGATCTCATCATAGACATTGTTGATTGCTTTGCCAAATATATATGTTGAGTAATGCCCATACGGACACATTTTTATTAAGATTCTAAAATGTTCCCCTTAAAAAGGTTTTAACAAGCTATTAAATCAATACAATTGAGTGTGCAAATAAATGCTCATGAAAAAATGTTGTACAGCTTCAGTACAAAATGTATGAAAAAAGTTCTATAAAAATCAAGAATCATCACTCATTGTGTCGCAATGTCTCAGAAAGACTAATCATAATGCTCATGGATTCACTGTTGAGTATGATCTCATCATAGACATTGCTTTCCCAAATATATATGTTGTGTAACGCCCTTTCAGACACATTTTTATTAAGATTCTAAATTTTTTATAAAAGTTAAGACATGCTATAATCAATACAACTTTGAGTGTGCTAATAAATGCTCCTTTAGAAGAAAATAATGTACAATTGGTCACTCAGCAGCAAATGTTGCTGACATTAAGAAAATTGTGATATGAATGGTTGGCCCATATCTAATTAAGTGCTACTTAGAAGGATTTACAAGCTATATTATACCATTCATCATATGTTTAGGAGCATGTTAAAATATACTTATAGCACCATTGCCAATGTAACTGAATGTGCTGAAGATGATAAACACATAAATTAAAAGAAACTCATCCTTTAAAAAGGACATGTTTAAAATAAAAAATTAGGTTGACAGGGCTGGTAAAAACTGTTAGCAGTGAACTGTTGTATAGAGACAGCAAAGACAGTCCGATTATTTTTTTTAAATATTAACAGCAAAAAGCAGAAAATATCCTGGCCAACAGTGGCCAACACTATCTGCTGATTTACTTAAACACATAGGGACTCAGGTGTAGAGTCAAGAAATCTGAGAAGTATCAACAATTTTTTTATCATAAGTGGACCAGAACTTCCTATGTTGAACAAAGTTATTTCATCAATGTTTATAGTTCCTTTTCATGCTGCATGGCTTAGACTAAATAGAATAATAATAATTAATATTAATTCTTTTGAGAGAAACCACTCAAGATTTTGATAAGGATTGTTTCTGAAAGTGTGGCAGGAATATTTCTTTACTATGCCTTGGCTGCAAATATATAACACAAACCAAGACCAAATACAATTATGAACAAATGTTAAACAAAATCTATCACAAAAACTTACTTCGCAGATCAAGTATATAATCATCTCCCATCTCTTGCTCAATGTCTTTCTCCTGAAAAGTGAAACAAGTAAAATATGAAATCGTATAGCTTCAAAAAAGTAGACAGGACTCACAGAAATATAACGACACAAACTGAGCTAAGAATATGATACAAAAACTTGTTAAAATCTTTACTTAAAGAAAGAAATGTCTAAATCAACCTCAAATAATTTTCAATTTACATCATAACGTATATGCAGGAATACTGCCTCTGAAGTTATTTGCCAACAGGGGACATTTTTTCAGGGGAAAATTTCAGAGGCGTACACATTTATTTGGAAAATATCAATTGATAATTGATTCAAGTTCAGAGGGAGATGTGTTGATTTTAGGTGGGTTGGGGGGGTTCAAGTTCACATTTCCAGGTGGATAAATCATTGGCAGTCGGCCACAGCGCACACATGACCCTGGGACAAGGAATACAATTCACACATTTTTAGAATTGTGATTTGTCTGAAAACCAGGGGTTTATAAGTAAGATTTTGTCTTTTCGGTTGATACACACAAAACTAATCTCAAGTTCAACACTTATTGATCGTAATTTTGATCATTTTTTCAACATCTCTTGAATTTTAATACAATGTAGTGCTAACTGAGCTTACAAAACTTGCTTAAAATTTTCAAGGCTGAGACGTTCCTCAAATATAATCACAACTCTTGTTAATATAATTTTGGGAACAAGGGTGTTTGGATTATTGTGGTTAAGCTAGGTATCTAATAAAATACATCTTAAATATATATAAATATGAATTCAAAGCCCATACCAATTTGCGAGTTGGCTGATCACATTCCATGGCATTCTTTCTCTTCAAAACCTTTGAAGGAATACAAGGTGGCCTCTCCTGGTAGGGATAAGAAAAACATTCAACAATGACTAGTTGATAGTGATTTGTATTTCTAGACTGTAACAAAACCTATTTATCAGAATAATCTACTTCAAACCCCTATATAAAATAAAGTTCTATGGCGTAAAAGGTTGCAATTACTTTCAGATTCTCATCACTGCCATATACAGTGAGTTGTTGATGCATGAGAAATCATTATCTTATATCCTGTAGACTCAGACAGTAGAAAATTATAAGCTCAATTGTTTAATATAGGTAGTAAAAAAAACAAAAACAGTAAGAATACATACATAGCAATGATATTTTTCTTTTCTATAGACGCCCATTAAATAAATAATGCTACAAAGACTTTAAAGAATCACTTCTTTTAACAAACTTTAAAAAGATTCTATAAGATGTGTGCAAAAAATAAGTAGCAGAAGTTTCTAGTTTAATGTCTAATCCCCAAGTTTTACTACCAGAACAAAAGAAAACCATTGACCCACATCATCAAAAACATGCGTCTAGTTTTACTCACTTTGTCATCTCTTTTCTTTGGCATGGCCACATGTAGCCTATTGGCAACAGCAGCAACTTTGTTAGTTTTATACTTCTGCTCAACCCTGAAAGCTAGCAGACGTTCACATGCCTGTGGACGCGACAAAATATACACATAGACAATGCACAAGCAAAAAATAGTGTCTGTGATAGAGTGGTATAATATCAAGCTGTTATGACATATTTACTAAATAAATGGGTGCATTCACAAAATAATTGTTCTACAAATCGCACGATACAAATATTATTTTATTACTTTTTTTTAAGTGTATGCTCTGTTCTTTTTTAAGGAATACATGCTATACTAAAGAGTTTATGCTGGTGGTGCAAAGGTTTATCTAAACTTCCTCCACCCATGAAAAATAAAAAGATAGTAGGAACTGCCAATTCCTCTTGTAAAAAATTAAAGAAAACAGATAGTTTAGTTTCTTACTACAATTAACACAAGTCTGTCTGCTATCTCTTACCTCTGTTTTGACTTTCATGACTCCCTCTTCTGTGACTGTGCTCATTTCTATGACTGGTTCTCCTTCAGCACGGAATTCTTCCAAAACTTTCTGTACAAGATTAAAGTAGAAAATAATAAAAATGAACAACTTGACTCTCTGTCTGAAGAGGACCAATCATCTTTTTTTTTTTACTAATGGTTGCCATATTCACTCTTAAGAAAATAAACCAAGCTGGTCCAATGACACAATGTGGATATGAAAAAATTATTCTTATTCAGCTGAAATTAGTTTACTATTTTGTAAGACAAACTATGTCCGAAAACAAGAAAAATTGGTCTTCTGGATTTACGTTTGTTGTCAACACATGCTGTACAATACTAGCTAGCTGTAGCTGTACCTACCATCTTGTCTTCTGACAATTCCTCTGGTTTGACAATATCAATCTTGTTGATGACTACCAAAATAGGTCTGTTACTGAAGGAAGGTTTGATGCTTCTGTACAAGGCCAACTGAAACAAAAAGACAAATTTCATAAATACTAAAGTTATACAAAAAAGTAATATTTTTAGTCATCAAAAAGACAAATCAGAACCCACAGCCTATCATTTACCATCAAGTTGTTGCACAATTGGTTTGGTCTGATAAAAATACTGTTTAAAGATAATTTGTGTTTACTCTTTTCGTTCTAGAAAAAGCAGATGCTCTTGCATAAGATACATCATTATTGAATCTTTGTTTACTCAAGTAGAACAATCTCATAAGTATCCAACTTGCCACTCTGTAGTATGTCCCTAAAAATAAAGACATTTGATTTATTAAGTAAGATTTTCCACATTTCTTAACTGTGTTTTCCTAAAACGTGATATGATCCTTTTAATTTGAAGCAATAGGTCAATCTACAGAAATTATTGTATGACTTAAATGCGTCACTTTTTAAAGAATACAGGGTCCTGAAAAAAACAACATCCAAATATCACGATATGATTTGAGTATTGATGAACAATGTTGATTGTAAGGTAAAAGTGACTAACCTGTTCTTCTAGGGTATGTCCGCACTGTTCTGAGATGTCAAGGATGTAGAGCACCACAGCACGAATGTGAATCAGGGCAGCAACAGCTTGCATTTCTATAGAGTTACGCTCTTCTAAAGGATGGTCTAGAATTCCTGGAGTATCAATTACCTGAAAGTGCAATGAATAGTTTATAAATGATACCTCTCATTACATCAGTTGATGAAATACTCAAGTCGACATAATCTGAACATCAATTCTAAACAAGCCTTCTGTATGATATGTATAATATTGAATATCAAAACATGTACATTATGATCTTAATATTCTAAAGAAACCAGAAAAGTTTAATCACCCAATGAAAAGAAGGTACAGAAGTATCCAGCTATTACCCTGGATCTATTCAAACAACATTTATTTTTTACTTATATATAGCAGCCCATCCCAACCTGCTCATAAATTGTAAGCCTAGCCAGTTTGTGTCCGAATAAAAGCCTCCAACTAAACACCAGGATAATAATTAAAGCAGACTTGGGCTTGTCTTTGTGAAGCCGCAATTTAGAGACTAAGGCTTCATCCTGTTTTCAAAGAGAAGCGTTGGCATCGTCCTTTTTTGGAAGATCGGCTTCTGCTTTCTGAATTTTATTTTCATTTAAAATGTGTTTTTGCTCCAAATCCATTTAAAAGTGTTACAAGCCTTAACTAGACACTTACAAGGTGCACAACACTTTCTTTTACTGAAATACGATGATTTAATCTTTTATTGAGCTTCGTAAAAATGAGGGCTTCTGCTTCGTGTTATTTTTTCGAGAGGCTTCGGCTTTGTGATTTTTGGATGAAGGCTTCGGCTTCGTGATGTGTTGGGATGAAGTCTTCGGCTTTGTGATGTCCCAAGACTTCGGGTTCGTACCCATGTCTTATCTTAAGACTGATATCATCCATATAATTCTTTAATAAGACTGAGATACGGCCCAGTTACCAAATATGAACCGTTGTCTCTCTCTGAATATAGTCTTGGAAAAAGTCTCTAGACTCAATTGAGTATTTTCTTGTTACTAATATTTGTGTGTGTATTTCTTCACAAATAAAGTAACCTGATAGGTGAGAATGACTGAATGAAATGCGTCTTATTCATGTAGCTATCTTTGTTATTGGATGGGTCAAACAGGAACTGACACCCACATCAAAATTCACAACCTGACTCCTCGTATGGAGTTATGGCAGGCGTATTGAAAACCTGTTGGCAGTGGATGGGCTGCAGGTCCAATCACAAAGCTAGCTTAGAATTATGAGAGAACCATATTTTTACAATTTCTTCAGAATGTCTGTTCTATTATTTTTTAGATAACGTACAGTTATGAAAGTCAAAAAGTCAATACAAGTCTTTTTTTTTAAGTGTGCAGAAGTTTGATTATATGACCCATCAGCATTTTTCACGAAATAAACAATTTCAAGAAAAACAAAGCTTTTGCCGCTGAAAATTCCTCCTAAATATGTACTTAGTATAAATTTATGATTTTTATCATACAGTATCCAAATAATAGCTATAAAGACAATAAAAATCGAAAACAGCATCTGAAAAATAGACCAAAATTATACAAATATTTGTTTACAATTTCTTCAGAATGTCTGTTTTATGTTCTACTACCTTTCAGAAAATGAATTGTTATGAAGGAAAAAAGTAAATACATGTCTTCTTTTCAAGTGCGCAAAAGTTTGATCATATGAAGCATTACATTTTTTTTCACGAAATCTAAAATATAGGGTTAAAACGGTTGAAGCATTGGGCCTAAAATTGAGGCTTCATAAAGCAAAGTCAAAACCGAATCCGTATGATTTAGGTTAGATTAAGAGAGAGGTGTAATTTATTGAACTTAATACTTATTCTAAAATAAAGGGAAAATTGACTTTCTAGGAAGCAGCAGTGAATTTGACTTACAAATCACAAAATATATTTTATGAAATATTCCATTGAAGTGCCTAGTTCAATAGCAGTTGCCCTAAATATCATTTCATTTTTTTCTTACCTAGCATAGCCATTCCAACACTCTCTACAGTCTAGTCACCGAGCAGACAACAATTACAAAGCCATGTCCAAAAGTCAGTCACTAAAGTGATGATTTCAACGCACATCAGTAAAAAATTTCATAAAATGATTGATTAGATGCATTAAATGAATGTTAAAGTTGGCAAATAAACAAAGCTTTTAATTCTCGATAACACTAAGCAGTGGCGGCTGGTGGGGTAAAAACTAGGGGGTTCAAGCAGGCGCGTAGTCTG
>JAUUEB010123703.1:2853-14787 GCA_032362205.1 Clione limacina
ATGTGATCATCAACTATACAAGTAATTTCAACCAAAAAACAGCCGTTTTTCACATAAATCACAACCTTTTAAACCACTCACACAACTATATAGATGCAAGCATAAACACAGACATACAAATCTTGCACAATAACCCAATTTTCAAATCTTAAAACAAAGATTGAAAAATGCTCATCATCGCCGTGTAGTGTTAACATATACAATTGGGAACATCTTCACCCTTACATTCACATAAGGAGTTCTCTCCTTATACACTCTTACATACAAATATTGCTAGTACCAACATGTGAAGAATGACATGAAAATATTACACATACATTGATCCTACAAAAGATTTGCGTGCTCTATGTCTCTATTTCTTAACTGATAAAGCAACATGATTAAGAATGATGAGATTGTGCAGACTTTCATTTTCATGGATACAAAAAATGCTTCATGGATACTGCCATGAATTCTGAGTTCCTAAGATTATGGCAAGAAAACTTATTCCAGTATAACATGCCAACCATTTCACTTTATACCGAACATGTGTTGAAAATTGTGAAATCGTATGTCATAAAATATAATATGAACCATTGATACCAAACTTATCTATTCATTTATAAATAGTTAAAGTTTAATCTAATCAGAAAAATTATATTTCACAGCGACTAGTCTTTGAAAATTCCAGATAGCCTCATAAAAGTGACTGCCTTTGTTTCGGGATCCTTACAAATATGATAAGTGAAACAAGGCGCAAACAAGCAGTTTGTGTGGAAAAGTCGTTGCTTTATCTATAACATTTCGTGAGGTATTTATTTTACAAACTACCTGATTTCTTTAAAATATGCAAAAAAGTGTTTCACAGAATACCACATTATGGTTAGGTATTTTATTCCCTGATCTACGGGTTTGCCAGCAAACCTAGATTCTTTCCCTTATGGTGTAAATGCTTATGAAAATGTAGCTATAATTAATTTTCCTAAATTTGTCTCTTGTAATATTCCTATATGTAGTTGATACTGAATAAAAGGACTAACAGTGTTTTCTTCTGCAATTCTGTAGTTTGCAATATATGAAGTTGATAGATAAAACAAAATTATCTAACTACCTGACAACATTGCACAATATTCATCGAGTGTTAGAAAATAATAAATGTTCTTGTCAGTAAATAATCACGTTAAACAGGTGGTTAGAGTTCACTTTTGTGCGGAATCTTGATCTTCTTTGCTTCTCCTTGAGCGACACACGCCGCCCTCCTAGTGTGTAGTGACCAGTCCATGTGCCTGGCAGACTTGACAAGTCACTGAGTATGTGTGTGTCTATGTGGGTATGTATTGTGCTAACTGTTAAGATAACGGCTCTTCACATGATATCAAACTTGACGTTGACATCTGGTCCATAACTGAGCAAACATATGTTGAAACGTCAACCTCAATCTCCTCATACCTCTTGATAAATGGATCCTCCTGGGGAAAAAAGAAATTGGTTATATCAATAATCTGTTTTTAATGCCTATATTCCTCTTAAATAAGACTATGATAACGCTGAAACGTTATATGAATGTTAACAATACTAGTATCAAAGTCCAGCAGAGAAATTGTAAAAAAGAAAATTGAGGATTATACAGTTAATTGAGTTAAACTTGCTTAAACGGAATTTTTTGGGAAGCAAAATTTTGTTATGTTTTACAGTAAAACAATGCTAGGAGTCAACAAGTAGTGTACGTATACAGGGTCCATATCTTACTGGATTCCATAAGATAGGCAACAGTCACACTCATTCTTACAGATTATGTTGTAGCAAAATAGTAGGGAGCTTTGGTCACAAATTACAAGTGAAACATATTTGGGTTAGTCTCTTAGTAGCATTTTAGTACCCTTTGCAATATTTTTTTTGGATGCCCCAAATTATTGCATTAAATTAATAATTTTTGTCATTATTCGTTCCGTTTCAACATAAACATGTGTTTTTCTGTCAGTTTAAGTGTGTTCCTTTAATAAAGATAAAGAAAGGTAAAAAAAAAATGGAGTGAGGTTAGAATTCCATTTAATCAAAAATGCAGCTTAAGCGTGTGCGGTTTAAACAAGTTTGACTGTAATTTAAAATGTTTTCAGACAATAACAAAATCACTGATTAAAACAGCAAAGATTGATGGCGTGCAGCGTAAAAATTGTTATGTTTATGTGACAAAAAACATGAACTTACCAATAACCTGTTATACTTGGGTCGTTGTTTGTCTTCTTTTGTAAGACTGTTGGGAAAAGATATAATATTTATGTAACAAATTCTGGACATTCAAATCATTTTAAAAAAAAAAACACATGGGGGAGAAACTTGAATGACTGTTATATCATAATAAAAGAAAGGTTAAGTTTTATGTCTGTCAAAAGAAAACCGAATCTATTAACAAAATAACCCAAGTATTTTTGTTCTCTAATTTAACCCAAGTATTTTTGTTTTCTAATTTTTCTAGAAAGATGCTGAATAACTACCCATTCAATTCAATCTTGATCATAAGCTAAGAACAATTTTGCCTGTGCAAGACATATTCAAAGAATCCTTTTACATGATCTGCGAGAAGGTATCATTTCCACTTCACTATTCTTTGTTTAAGCAGATTATAACAGACTATTTCTAAAAATCATTCAATAACAATTCACTAAATTTGTTTGGGTTTGTTAGCTAGAGTCAACTTAATAGTCGACTGAACTTTGCGTTATCGTACCGCTTTTACATACTTTTGCTATACACATATTTTGCTTAACACTGTGATGCTTCATTTTGCCCAGATACCTGTCTTCAGAAGGTACCTTTTATTTAGACTGTTAGAGATGAACAGATAGAAGGTAAGACATTTCAATTTTTTGGTCAACCATACAACATTTTGAAGGTTCAAGACCACCCTATCTGAAGTCCACAGCCTTAACCACCAGCCATCATGCCTTTTCAGTCAACTAAAAATGATTGTTACACATTTATTTCTTAAGACACTATCTTCCCGAAAAAAAAAACTCTTTAATATCTTCAGTCTGGTGTTTGCCAGTCTCTTGCTCTGATGTTAACATCTGGTTAGGTTAAAACTGATAAAAATAAAATGAGTTAACAAATTATGCACTGACCATGTGTTGATGAAGCTTACACAGTCTTCTGAAAATAAACCTGTTTGTGGCAGTCTGGGTGCTGAACCTTGTACAACTTGCTGAAGTTGGTCAAAAACACTTGACCATTTAGGATAAGGAAATTGACCAGTGGTGAGTTCCATCTGTGCGAGAGAATATGAATAAATGCATACAATTGAGCGACAGTAGATACAGTTTCAACAAACTTTCTTTCAATTCCAATTTTTTCCTAAATAAACAGAAAAACTCTTGCCAATACCCACCCAAAAGAATTAGTGAACCCTAAAAAAGTACTGAAAATGACTTTGCAAAGAAAAAAGAGCAGAGGAAACAGCAAAAAGAAGTCTAGGAAACTATACAAAAAAGACTTAATGGTAAATTTTACAACAATATAACCCAAGTGCAAAAACCATGACATACATAAACCAGGCTTATATTAGTGGGTTAATTCCCTTGGGCAAACCAAATATTTTTCAGACAATAGATATAAAATAACTTCACCAACAATCTGCAAAGAAAAAGAGCTGCATCTGACAGTTTTGTCCAAACTCATATCTACGCCATTTGACATTTGTACGCTTATTAGTTTCCTACATATTTGCATTTAAAAACTGTTTTACACACTCCTGTTTTCTTTAACACCTCTGTGAAACACCAGAAGGGATCATGGTATTTCATGTTTTCACTGATAATATAGAACTATTTGCATCTGCAGTCAACGATGAGACCAAATATGTCAGTGACCACATTCCACAAATGTTCAAGCATGACAACTTTTTCTCACTGAGAGTGTTGAACCATTGACTTCTTATACCATTGAATCTAGAATCCTGATGCCTAGATAACTAGAACACTGCCCACAGTTAAGTTATAAATATGCATTTAAGACACTTAAACAGTAAACACTGAAACTATCGCTAAACAGACATAGTGTTTAAGTCTCATTCTTTTGATAGATACCAACTAAATCCTTCAAGCTTAGTCTTCCAGATTGTATGAAACCAGCCAGATAATTATGTGGGTCAATCAACATTTCACATCAGGATAATAATAATGGTAGTTCATTGTTTGCTGACTATGTCATCTTATGTTTGCAGCAGAGTGCCACACATGTGGCTCCCGAGAGATCAAAGGCGAAGCACACAAGCGTCCACAGAGGTTGCAGGAATTGTCTGTAATTGTGATGCCATGGGAGCTTTGAAGCTTTGCAACGTTTATCACTTGCATCAGAGATTCTCTTCTTTGTGTCTTCCTCAAAGGCTGATACTGTTTCTGTCAACAAACATCAAGATATACATATATAAAACAGCATAAAAAGACATACTCCTTACCAATGTTATTCCTAGACTCCATACATCAGACCTCACATCATAACCCCGACTGGACGCTCTAGGGTCTATCCTCTCTGGCTGTAATAAGGAACAGATACAAACAATGTGATTAGTTACAACGAAATGTAGGGAAAAAGTTAAGGCCCTTAAAAAAAGTTAGAAAAATGTTCTTCCTAAAAAAAGTATTTCCTAATAAGCTATAAGCTTTTGTTTGACTTCTCAATTATCTATATCCATTTAACCAGCCTTTATATTGTATAAATCATCGAGGTAGGGGAAAATATCAAGGTGGGTTAAATTGAAAGAAACAATTGAGAGTCTGACTGGTTCAGACGAGGAGTGGCAGAGGCCATACATATCCACTGAGAAGGGCCTAACCTCAACCGAGGTAGAGAACGCCACCTCCTACCCCCCATCTACCAAACTGTTTTGTCACATGATCAATCGTCATCCTCCGGTCATGTGACAAACGCTTGACGAAGGCGATCCGAATGGATGCTGAAAGCTCCTGACGAGCTTCAATAATATCTCGAAAAGGTAAATGTCTAAATCAAATACTATTAGAAATAACATGTTAAAAAACCAACAAAGGCTAAGAATGAAAGTGGAAGACATATTTATTTATGTACATAATGGCAACCGTCATAAATCCGAACAATGGAATGCAGTTGACATCTCTAACAAACCATATCAATAATATTGACTAAAGATGGCAAGGCAAATGGTGGAGAAAAACTTTGTATAGAGGAATGGAACACATATACAAAACAGTTATATTGAGAAAAGGTAAAATATTCTATTAAAAACTGTGTTGGAATGAATAGCACCTTATAAGCTAAAAATTTGAAGCTGGAGGGATATTTCTTTAAAATTCTGTTGCATAAAATTGTGTAATTTTTCAAATAATTAACTTTACCCTAAAAGAACAAAATATTGAGTTCATTTTTAATTTTAGAGAATTGTTCAATTTCAAGGTTTAAGATAAGATGATTGTGCACAATATGATAGCAAATTCTAAGTCAAGCTCCTTTAAGTTATTTACCCTAAATTGTTTAGGTCTTAAATATTCCATTTAATGCTGTTTGGTTTACCCTGGTAAACATTAAGAGACAATAAATTTGGGCCACTATTCAGCCTCACTCATGTAAAAGAAGAAAATAAATTGATTATAAAATGATAATGATGAATAGTGATATTTTAACAAGGAAATTTCAATCAAGTAATGTACATGGAAACAAAAAAACTTGATTAAAAAACTTTATACAAAAAAAATGTTTTCATAATTGAGGTGAATCAGAGACATTTGACAAAAGTATGGAATGGTTAAAGAAAAAATGACTAGAAACTGTAAAGTTGTGTCTATTATAACATGATTGACAAAACTTGTCACATGGCCAAGAGAATTGAAGCTTAACAGAACAAAGTAAAACAGAACCATTTATTGCTTCATTAGAACAAAGTGAATCTTTTCATCCATTATTATCAAATTTATCTTTACATCTGCGTTCTTAAATTAGGAATAAAACATGTCAAGAGTCTATTGTCCCTCTTCTTTTCTTAAATCTTAACTATTTTCTTTATCAACATTAGTTTAGAATATGTAAACATTGTTTGAAATAGGCTCTGTTAATCAAGAGATAATGCTAAGAAAGGGAATTTTCAATGGTTAAGGACCTTATTATGTTTACCATTACGAACTTCAACATTAATCCCACTTAAATTAGACAAATGCACTAAATTATGAAGTTGCAGTAATATAATGCTAATAAAAAAGAAAACATGCAATAAATAAATATATTCTATGATACAGGTTGTACATTGCTAGCTCACAAATAGGAACCTATTGTCAATACATCTCACATAAATCTCATAAAACTTGAGCTTTTTTAGGAAACTTGTTCACATTTCACTTAAATCAGACAAAATGTTTAAGGTTTTATAGTATGGTTGTACATTTTTTACACTTCTTACATCACTTTATGAAAAGCCAATCTCACATTTATGTTCTGACCAAGTACAGATACAACGGTGAGTGATAATAAACATACAGAACTGTATTAAACTTTGGCCTCTTGTTTACAAGGCATAATGAAAGAGGAATGTTTTTGTCTTTTCTGGTTCTATTACCTCACAAGTGATAACATGTACTTATCAAGGGTATGAGAAAATAAATAGTCACTGGAATGAAACGTCAATTGGTCTACATATTCTCCAAAATGTAAAGCTCAGAGCTAGGAGTAGTGGGTAGCAGTATAGCTAATCTTATATAACGTGAAACCTAATCTAAACATACAACAGAGTATTGACCTATATGCTCACTTATCTTTTGCAGGTTATTTAAAAAAGAAAGAAGGTGTAATTAATTAATTAATGACATTAATGAGCTTCAAATAAAAAACCTGGCTTCAGGGTCTGCAGTGACAGTAGACTGTCACTGTACATCTTAATCTCAAAAAACAAAAAGCAAACAAAACAATGGAAACACTCACAAGAAATCAAAATGTGATGCATCTTCAAAACAAAAATCTCTCTCTAAAAAAATAAAATTGATATAAGAAATATCAAACAACATATCAACATGAGAGCTCTTATGTTGCACTATTATTATGCCAAATTGTACAATACTGTTAGCTGTTAAAGTTTTTTACTTCATTCAAAAAAAAAGAATTAAAAAAGAATTAAAAAAAGAAAGAAAAAAATTACAAATTTTGGTTTTAAAAAATGGGTTAATTGTGAACGCATGCACAGTAACAATCATGATAACATCCCAACAAAAACACATCAATAAGCGATAAAATAACAATAACAAAATATGTAAATCATTAATGTGATGATGCCTTTAAGTCTTGGTTGTAACAAATTCTTATCATCAAAGGAACACTACATTAGAAATGTCTTCAAACAATGTGCAACTAAGATGCTTAAATCATCAGAACTTTCGAAAAATTAAAGCACTTTTGAGTCTTCTCTAGTGTGTGGTGTGTTTGTATAGTTTGTTCTATAAATTTCATTCATTAAAAAAAAAGTATAATATTTAATAAGCAGACTTAAAAAAGAAAATTTCCACTTTAAAAAACATAAATATAAAAAAGATCTTCCTTCCTTTAACAATGTAAACAATTTATCAATAAATTATGGGTCAAATTTTTTAAGACATATTAAATAGCGCTTCATTAGAATAGTACTAACTTTACACATACAACCAAGTTCAGTGTGCAACTCTCACATAAATCAAAATCAAACCACGCAAGAAGAAAATCAGACATAATATATAGGAAAAAGGGGAGCTTCTTGAATATACAAAATTCTACAAATTTAACATTACAATCACCAATCTGAATCAATGAATATATTAACAATTTTCTAAAAAAACAATTAAAATTAGATGATCAAGAAATATGAGGTTTCTACATAAGATAGTCATTTCTAGGTCAGCGTAGGGAATATTTTGTCCGTGTTACCAGTTTTGAACTATGAAAGATAGATAGATAGAAATATCGATGACATCTACGGTGAAAATCGTTTAAATGGGTAAAATATAATTGCATAAATCGTAATTAAAATTGGTGAATTGCGCAAGCTGAATGCAAATAAATCTGGGCTTGGTGCACTGAATAATCATAACATTATGAATCTCATTACTTTTTATTTGAGTACTTCTTTAAGAACTGTTAACAAATCGACATCTTTCATACTAAAGGGTACAATTTGAATGTCAAATAAAAAGTAAATTGAGCAAGTCAATGTGAACAATAAAATCTTTAACAAAATTCCAATTAAGCAGTGAATGGTGTGTAATTTTTTCGCTTGAGTAGTCCCTAGTTCATTGATACTCCATACATGGGTACGAAGCCGCAACTCATGAAGCCGAAGCCCTGGCACATGCGAGGCCTTCATCTAAAAACATCACAAAGCAGACTCTAAAAAATAACATGAAGCTGAAGCCCTCATTTTAGAAAGCTATATAAAAGGTTAAATCATCTTATTTCAGTAAAACAAAGTGTTGTGCACCTTTTAAACAGTGTCTAGTTAACCTTTTAACACTTTTAAATGGAAGAAAAACACCCTTTTTTTATGAAAAAACATTCCAGGATTTTAGGAAAACATTTTTGGAAATATCACAAAGCCAAAGCCTCTTTCCCTAAAAGCACAAAGCTGAAGCCTGTCTTTGAAAAGAGGGCGAAGCCGAAGCCTTGGTCTCTAAACTGCGGCTTCATGAAGCTGAAGCCTGCTTCGTACCCATGTCTGATTGATACACTCATTGGGTTCAATTTCGAACAAAATACCAAACAAACAAATTGCAGCAAAAAAATCATCCATCCAAAAGTGCCATAATGACAGTGCAAAATAATGCATTGAGTAGAAGTGAGCACTTGATAGAACTTTGCGGAAGAGGATTTTGAATCTTAATTTCACATGAAATGGATCATTCAGTCAATCAACAAAACTGCGTGCTCAGTACTCTAATGAAGCATTCCAATCATCCACAAAAAATATGATTTTGTATAACAATGCATAATTATCTTCAAGTTGTAATTTTTTCTCCTAGTGTAATCATGATAGAATAACACAAACAATAGAAAAGACAAACAATAAATAAATCAACAAAACTGCATTACAAGAACCTGAAACATAAATTGATTTACCTGTACTTGCAGTGGATCATAGAAAAACAAAAATTACCACAAAATGACAAATCCCCAATCCTGACAATTAAACGTTTTTCTTCAATTCTTGAAAAGTTTGAAACAATTATAGCATTAATTCATACATACACACGACTCCTACACCTCAATCCTGGGAGGGGCATTATTCTGTTTTGCTTTTTTAATTTGAGAGACTTTCAGAGTCCTTAGTCAAACAGTGCGGTCACAGCATAAGAATGTCATAAAAGAACTTTACTGTGTAAAAAATGATATTTTTCAAAAGGCCAGCCTTTGGGCAGTATTTAATTATTAGCCTTATGGTATTCGCCAAATTAAAAAAGATCATACAGCAAAAACTCAATAAGGCCCATAACTCCATCCAAAAAGTCTTTAAAAAGATTGATAAAACAACATAGAAGAGCCTCTGTGCGCACATTCAGGGTCCAACCTCCAACAATGTGTAGATTGTGTGAGAGACATACACAGTCGGGTGCACACAAAAAACAACTTGAAATGCCCTGTTTCCATTTTTTCAAATCCCATACTATAGCAAAGTTCCATGATAGTATGTAACAAACACCAACAGAAGTACATTAAAAATCATGAAATATATTGATACTGGTTAACTTGCCCAAAAGGACTCAATGAGGTTAAATTCTGTTTTTCTGATGACATAATATAAACATATCAGGGAAATGACATTTTTTAAAACATCATACTTTGAAAAGTGAATGAGCAAATGATTGTTTAACTTGTTTTTTTCTGTTTTATAAAAGTAGACCAATGGAATAACACCAATAAAAGTTCCTCCAAAACCTCTCTTAGGAATGTGATAAAACATGAGGCACTTTGTTTTAGTCATAAATACATTTCAACAACATTACAAAATATAATCATACGAAAATATGGCAACAGTTTTTGTTCTTAAGTCTCAGACACTCTCAAGCATATCATAATATACAGTACTAGACATGTCATTCTGCATTAACTATTAAGGTAAAATATCAGGTTTTAGAGTTTTCCTTGAAGACCAATGCAAAAAACAGGACTCTTTTAATTCTTACAGAAGAAATCTGCTTGGATGAATCATAATTTATCTCTGTTTCTGACAATTTTTATCTTATCAAATATTTCTGTAATCCTTCTCTCTATTTCTAATGCCAGTTGACAGTCTTGTGTCATAAGTTTATTACTTATCTTTAATGTGTTGTTCTTTAGCCATCAGGTCGAACTGAGTTATCATTGGTTCATTCTTGGATTTTGCAAACTGCTTTACACTATCATGTTATTTAACACTTTGATGCCTTACCTTTACCAAAATGGCGGCCTCCATTTGTCTTTAGAAGGTATTACCACATTCAAATTGGTAATGCGTATATTATCAGACAGAAAGCAAAGGTTTTTATTTATTATTTCTAATCTAAATCCTCTTCCTTTCTTTTAGGCATGTCAGGGTAAAGATAGATTGTAAAGAGAATTGAGCAAACTGTATGTCTTGAAATACGCTATATAAATCTATTATTGTTTCGTTATTATTTAACAAAAGTCATAGAGAGAGAAAAACAGGGGTCAGTTTTTTGTTCTGATTAAAAAACATTCAGCTTAAGCGAGTCTGGTTTAAGTGGGTCTGACTATATCATTAAATCCATTCAACAGGCACTATCCTCTGATTTCTATTGCTGAGAATATAAACAAATACATGACTGAGGTAACAATAATTAACAAGCAAATTCTTTAACCAACTTGGATTACCTATAAGGTCAAGCTTTTAGTTGCAGCACTAATCTCATTGGCATTGTTCCGCTGAAAATCTGCGTCATGGAAAGCGCCATTACCTCGATGTGTTGAAAACTGTTTTGGGTCACGACGAGGAAGTAACCCAGCCAGGCCTACGTTTTTAGTCATTTCTTTCAGCCTTAGTCTCTCCTCCATTAAAAATCTTCCTTCCTCTGCCTGCTTCAACTTCTCTGCTGCTTCCTGTGGAATGTTGATTAGATTGTGGACATGGACTCAAATCAAAGAATTGTCATCAATATCAGACTTGGACTAAAAGTGACCTAGAAAGTTTTGAAAGGAATATATTTAAAATCCAGGGATTTACATAGAGGTAGAGACAAAAATCTGGAGTCAGGGTTAAGAAGGAATTTTTTAGCACAAAAGTACTAATACCCAGCTAGGTCAAATAGGTCACTTAAGCACCTAGGTTTAGTTTTGTGTCATTTGGTACGTTTCAGTCATGAAGGTTAAAAAGTATAAAAGGACAAGACAACATTTATAAAAATTTGATAGTTTTAGAGTATATAAATGTACATATCTATATTCTTTTGTATAGTCCGATTTCCTTGTTATTTGTACATTTGAAATGTTTTCTTCTTATTTCATTAAAATCAGAACATTCTATAAGAATTTATCTATTGGGAAATCTTGTTGACATCCTACACAGAAAGCTATTTCTGCTTTTGTTAGTAGGTATTGGTTAGTTAATAGAGAGTAGAGAGTGTCCAATTTTCAAACATATAAAGACTACACAATCTCTTTTTGGGATTCGTAGGGTTTTCTTGGTTGTAATTTTGGTTTGATGGAATACAGTTAATTTTGTTAATGTTTTGGGGCAGATAAGGCATGTTTTCAAGTTCATCTGGCATGTCATTAATGTCTATGCCAACATTACTTGGTATCCATGCAAAAATATCTCAAGTCAGCATATCTTAGGGGCGCTGTAGGATGATCGGTTGCACCGTCGGGTTTGAGGCAAAGGCCGCCACGTGACTGTCACCATGACGTGCCGTGTTCAAATCCGTCGAGCGATGGTCATTTTCAGTGCCTCTCAGTTCACTCAGCTGTTAATTGAGTACC
>JAUUEB010123813.1:0-14786 GCA_032362205.1 Clione limacina
ATCGATATTCATCCATCGGTATCTAACGAGTTTGCAATTAATTGGGTAGATAAACTCAGCCAGCAAGTATTCATTTTGTTCCACTTGGCATAACTCATAAAGGTCTTGTGATTTTTCAAAACAGCCACAAGTTACGTTATATAAACTTAACGCGAACTAACAACGACTGCATAACTATTTCTATGAAAACCCAACGTGTGTGAAGAATCGATACTTTTCGCGTTTGTGAGTAGCCTCGCGGTTTTAAGGTTTGTGTTGCTAACTAAGCTTTTTGCCACGCCTTCTATTGTTTTAGGCGCCGCGGTTTCAAGGTGTTTGCGAACTCCTCGTGGTATTCTGTCAACACACTTTATTTTCTATATCGAAAATTTTTATTGGTCTGGTAAACCGTTTATGATTTCCATTCAGCTTGTTGAATAAAAGCTGTTAGTGGCCTTTGCAGTTACAGACCCAATTATCCTTGGTTCACTATTCATTAAAGATGTAAAGCCATGATGACAATGTGACTCTGTGTTAGGTTATTGAATTCTTTAAATAAAAATAAATATCAAGAAAGTATACCATTAGCATTTTAAAACATATGGAAGCACCCGTGTTTTAGCCAGTGTTACCTAGCTCTATATAAAATCAAAATAAAAATAAAACAAAAGTCTTTCCTCATTGCTATTATTATACCTTCACCATTATATAATCATAATAACATATATTTTATTCACACATTTATCCAATCCGTCCTCACTATTCTAACATCTGTGCTGAGGCGCGTAGCTAGGATTTTAAAATTGGGGGACAATCTTCGATTTTATACAGTTTTCGATTAGTTTTGATCTGAAATAAAGGAAGGGGGCATTTCCCCATGTCACCCTATGACTACGCGCCTGTCTTTGCTCACCAGATTCCGTTTAGGCTCTCATGTCATTAATATTTCCCACATACCCATTAAAAATCCACTTTAATTCACTTAACTTTACTTTACTAACACTACATGACTATACTATAATAATCATCCCTTTAACCTGTCGATTGACCTCATTGACCGATTGTTTAACTGATTGACATTCTTCATTTCACATAAATATTTGATGTCACACAATATCGATCAACCTGACCTGACTTTACTACGATTGGCCAAATGTTTAACTCACTTTATCTAACATATTTGGTCATACTTGTTAACACCTAGATTATCGATTATTATAAAAGTGAAATATGTTTACTCAAACAGATGGTGGAAGTTGAACATCAGGCCCTGGCTGAAACATATGTTAGTTATCAACGTGTATTTCTATTAATTTCTAAAAACGTGTGCTAAACATTGATTAAAGACGAATAGCAAATATTACACGCAATAGCATTTCTTTAAAATTATAAACACAATGCCTTGCTGTTTTTGTTACGGATGCAGATTCATGAGAATGTTCTTTCACATTTAGACCTTCTAATAAAAGGCAATAAATTAGAGTTGATGTCAAATCAATTCAGAATCAAATGATCATTTCGATTCAACGCTCTAAACGCCTGAATCGATATGGTTGTCAGAAATGATTACTCGTTTTGAATATTTCGTTCACACCGATATATATGTATTCATTTACTTTCATTCCAATTAAAAAAGATCCACTTAAGTCTGATCACACTCAGACCGATAGTCATATTTGATGCAAGCTGGAGGTAGTTCCCCTATATTTACCGACATTGGCGTAAATTGTGTTTCCGGTTCTTTACACCGCCTGGCAATGTTCTGATTTGGCGAAAAAATGAATTCTAATTTCTTTAAAAAGGCTTTACAATGCTCGCTGCGACCAAATTGACTAATTTTGATGCGCTGATTAAAAAAATATCATTCATTTTGTGATTAAACTTATATTGAGATTCTTGTGCAGATTTATAAATCCAGTAGAAAAACGCCAAAAGACGCCACCAACCAGTCGAGTTGACGAGGGAGACACGGCTCGTCTCACGTTGTCAAGATCAAAGGACACATAGGCGATAACTAAGACTTGTGGTTACCAGGCCCGTACCCAGGGGAACTGGATAACAAAGAAAGTTCTTAGTTTAAAAACACATTTCTTCACGTTTGAACAATCCCCTGACTTTATTTGCACCCTTTCTGAACAAAAATACCTTAACGTTATGCCTTCCCCCTCCTACGCTATCAGTGCAATAACATAAAAGGGACAGACGTACTGTGATGAAAGGGATAGTAAGATCGATTCTGGCTGATGGTGCTCACAAACGATGATTGGCACTTCAATATCCTTGTAAATTTATTGTTCAAGTAACTCAACACAAATGATAGTTTCAGCATTGAACAATAATAAACCACGTGAGCCTGAAAAGACAGATATCCTTTAAAGGCATTTGTTAAATATGTGTATGTAGTAATAACCCGAAGGACGGTTTCTGGTAAGTAACCATTACCAAACATCTTCTCATCTCATTTAATGAAGCTCTAAAATTGTGTTGCAATTACTTTATAAATAGATTTAATGGTCTGGTGTGGTCAAAATCGCTTTAAGGCAAACGTGATATGGGAATTTCCAGTCAATTTTTTAATGTTTTTGTTAAATTACGTCTAGTTTATAAACTTTACATGTCAAGGATGTATACAATTGAGTAGTGAGCTTACTTTGTCTGCTCATGTGAGTTATGATTTCAGAGTGCAGATCTTTTCACAACTGTATGTGGCATTTTGCAATAAGGGAAATAATAATACAACGATAGCCATTATTAAATTGGAAATGTGTAAGACCCTTTTTTAAGATATATGCTTTGTCTGATTGTCATCAGAGTTGTCGGTTCCTGCAACGCAAAAACATATACGGAAGACTACTAGTAACTACTAGTTTATGTTTTGTCGCCTCGAATGGTAAAAAAGAATTATTCTACATTGATAGTAAAGGGAAAAATAATTGAAAATTAGCAACATACATTTTAAACCTCAGTTTTGGATGAGATGCAAACACTGCATCTTTACTTCCAGGTCTCTTTCTTCACTTGTATAAGTTGATATATTCTGCATCAGTAAAATCTATAGCTTGCTTGATCGTGAACCTACCTTTGTATTTAGTCAAATTTTAAGTTGTGTTTTAGTGTTTTTTCCTTTTGTTAAAATACCATATTTCTCTGGCATTTTTTGCGTTTGGTGTGTGTTTTTTAATGATTGCATATTGTACAGTTTTAAATATTTTGTTATAAATTATGTTGCCCAAAGTGGGTAAAGAAAATGTATAACTTTGAATCTTGAATCTTGATTAATTGATCCATGAGTGGCCCGAGACCGTTTATGATATAATAATAAACGCAACATTTTAAGACGGTATTCAAATAAATTCAATTTTGAAAATAACGAGATAAGGGACCACATCAGTCTTTATTCACAAAGAATCATTTCTGAATCTTACATAAAATGTCTGAGTTCAATGAAGCTCCTTTACAAGTTCAAAATAGCATTTCGAATGACAAGGTGAGATTAAAAAATAGTACGTAACATTGACTTTAGCAGTAGATTGGTATAGCTATGAACTTCATAATAGTAGCCATCAACGTTTACTTAGGACTGTATTGTACTAAGAAATAAATACATGTCCATGATGTTTTAACTGCCTCATAATAAATAAGTTTACAAATTTCTTACTAGCTATTACCTGACTCCCATGGCATAGTAAATAGTTTGAAATTAATGGCTAGTAGATTGCCTTTAAGGAGTTCGTTGGAAGGTTTTGTTAAAATGAAGTATCTGTACCTATTCATCTATCTTAACAAGAAGATGCTCTATCAAATTGTTAAATGTATTCTACATTTATCATATAAACATGCATAACTAATACCATTTAAATTGGATTTTTACCTAGGGTGAATACTTATGTCTTCTTTTTTTGGACGAAAAAAGAATAACGTTAATGGAAATCGTTGTCCATAATATGTACTGTCATAAGAGAGACAGAAAAAGAAAGAGTTAGAGCGAGTATGTTCAAGTGTTCATTTTATACGAATAGTATGCAAAATAATAAGGCAGAAATATTTGATGAACTTTATATTGTAAAGCAAATCAAGTTCTGGTTAATAATTCTTAGGTTTAGCTTTTTACTATCCTCATGTGTTTTTGGCAATAAATAATGAATTAAACTTTTTAAAATAGCAATGTCATTTTTTGTTTACTAATTTACAAGCTATTTTTATTTCATTGTTAGTATTCATGGTACCTTCGTTGTCAACCAGTTTATAATGTATCTGCTGTTGGTAAGTAAAGACTCAGACTCGAGCCTTAGGACATTGCTTTGCTGTCTGTTGTACACTGACTCAAAACCAAACATGCACTCAATATCGGTCGAGTGTTCGGTTTAATGGTCAAATTGACACTTCACTGTTATTAAATTGTTCACAATTTCACATTGCTCTTTTTTATATATATTTATGTACAGTATTAGCATTGTAGAAACTGAAGTATTCGAAACAAGTATTGAAACATAAACGTCCTTTGTAATACCAATTTGAAAAGAGACAACCAAAAAAAAGATTGAACTATTTAATGATACAAATAGCATTTTTTAAATAAATATTGCATTTTGTTCAGTTATAAAAACCGTGTGAATATCTAAGTTTAAAAGAATGCAAAGTTATTTTCGTTTGAGACAGACATTCGTGTTCATCAGTCTCTTGTTTAAGAAAAACAAACTTGGCCACGTGTCTGTTGTTTGTTTTGTTAGAAAATGTCGACGTTCTTATTTTGCTATAATTATAATCTTTTCAAACATGAATAACTAAGAAGAAAGTTCGACATAAAAGAAACTAAAAGAAGAGGGTAAAGACGGATGTGTATGCGCACGATTTTATGAGAACATTACGTTTGGTTTGAATGTGTTAAGTGAATTGGAAAAAGGGAACGCAGTCTGGGCAATATGTAAGATTAAATACAGTTTAACTTGAAACGTGTTGTCTAGACGATAATTCATGTGTAAAAATGTTATGAGAAACATGGGAAGTTGACGTCTATGCACAAATATCGATATCTTTGGGATGGCCTCTGTCAATTGCTTAAAGTCAAATATAGTTTAAAAAAGGGAGACATTACACCTTGCAATAAAGATGGGGTTCAAGGTTTCTGAAAATATTTGGTGCATTTTTTTTACACTTAAAGTTTGCTTTAATGAACAGATAATGGTTAATTAAAAGCAGATATTTTAATCTATAAAATGCCATAAATAACATTCTTAAAAACACTATATATATATATATATATATATAAAAGCTAAACTCAAACAATCCACGAAATACTCTATGCATTGTGCAAAATTAAAATTTGTTTTGTGTTTTGATTACGATTGTTTTTACATACGTATTTTAACTTAAATGAATATTATTATTATTTTAATCGTGGAAATAACAGCCAGTATGTATGTGATTACCGAGTAAAAAAGAAACCGGTATTACGAACCAATATTTCATTGCGCATGAGCATAGCCTTAACCTTTACCCCTCTCGTTTATTTCGTCTGTCTGGGTGATTTATAGACTATGTTGATTGCATAATATAAAGAAGCCAGATTTAAGCAATGATCAATGAAATAAAAACATCCTTGAGAGTCGATTCTTCCTTGTTTGAAAGGAAAATGCATCTGAAAACCTTTAGGCCGGATACATATAACAGTGTCCAAATTATAAGTTCACTTCTTCTCTTAGGGATCTTCTAAAAAAAAGTAAGAGCGTGTTATATAATCGCAACGTCAAAAATCAAACGGGTTTATGGAAATGATATTTCTGACGCCTTCAGTTGTCTTCTTAGTTACTTCTTCAGATTTTCTAATGGCACGCTAAACATGAAGGTCTTTGGTATGCTGAGTATAAGGTTGTTGATATGGGAATTATGATGGTATTGATTGAGTATGCTAAATATGAATGTCATGTATATCATAGGCATTATGGTTTTAGATAAGTACGTATCCGGATTTGAATATGCTTAGTATTTGTGTCAAAGATATGCTACGTATTATAGTCGTGGATATACTAAGTATCAAGGCCGTGTATATGCTAAGTATTGGGGCTATATATAGGCTGATTAGTATGAGAGTCATGTTTATGATAAGTATCAGGGTCATTGATATGTTGTGTGTTAGGGTTATGAATTTGCTTTTTATCAGGATAATGGGTATGTTAAAAATCATGATGGTAGGAATGCTAGACTTCAGAGTCTTGTCTATTGTTTATGGTCACAACAGTCAATGTTACAAAAACCCTGAATATAATGTATGCTTATGCAGAATAAGAATGAAAGTGGGATATAGTGCTGAGAGTTTTTAATTGGAGGTTCACAAAATCTACCTTAGTAGTTAGGCGGATAAATTAGTATTGTCGCTTATAAGCACTCGTCTTTTGCACAAAATAGCAATAAAAATCATTTGATTTACAACAAGGGGAATGGTATTGATCATATACGTACATAGCATTGATTGTAAATTGAGGCTCGACCTATATTATATTGGCTGTTTATTAAAAGAAAATAATAGTGAGATTTGATGATTTACCTGATAGGATAGTGGTGAAACAATCACAGAAAAGTCTTGAGGGGAGTTGAAGGCAATCACAACAATATTTAACGGGTTGCTATAAGTTTAATCAATTTCTATACTCACCAGGGTTGATGTAAGTTTAATCAATCTCTATACTACAACTTAAGTGGCACTAGAGTTATTAGGCTTTTGAACACTGTGAAAAGAAATAGACAGACCTTATATTAATACTCATGAACAAATAAATAAAGAATTAAAAAGAGCGTTGAATGAATACGAATATATAAAAAAAATGTTAAGTAAAAATAACGTAAAGAATGAAGACATATTTTTGCTCTTGATAATTGATTATTGAACATATACAAAACAATGATTAATTGCCACAATATTTTCAAAGCAAACTTTGATGACCGTTTAAACGTAATGAGTTTTGGCAACAGAAACAGTGACATTTCAATGTCAACTAATGTACACATCAACCGAGAGACACACAGAAAGTACTTTTATGACCGTGGCAGTTTCAGCCCATTACAATTGAGTAACTTCTCATTAGCGAAGCAACGCAATGATAACAAGTCTACGCTAGGTTATCATTCGATCAATACGAAAATGTATCAAGAAAATAAATAATTAGCAAAGTTTAAAACTCATCGTAAGCATCAGTGTTTAAAAAGGGTCAACAAGCTCTTGATCAAAGAGGCTTTACGATACATATTTCCCCTCAAAAACTGCATATCAATGAAATAAAATTGAATGTTTACATATCTGAAGCCTCTTTGCTATTTTACGTCTTTTCCAATTATATCATAACTAGAATTTCCGGTCGTTAAATGCTCCCTCAATTCGTCGATTTGGTCGTTACTCTCCCTCTTATTGCTATTTTATTATCACAAATATCCAAAGTGCCAGTGAAAATTTCAAAATGTCTACAAAAAATATTGGTTTAAAAGTTTTAAACAGCTGGTACCTACTCTAATGTTCTACATGTGAGTGTGTCGAAAATTATATTTTCCGGAGAAAATGTTCATTCATTATGGTCGGGTGCTCATCAAACGTAACGCTGTGTTGAACATCCGTTTTCAATGGGGTCATGTCGTATTTTCAAGTAAATAATTTAATACAAATATCGTTCTAAAAAATATTCAAACAAGCAGCACAAATGAAAACTGCAGAGAGCCTTAAAAGACAGGTCTTGGGTATTTAGAGACCTTCTAAAATTAGTATGGGATTTTGTAAAGGCCTGCTTTGCGATTGGGAGCTTTGCAATGATTAGTATGAAATTCTCAAATAACCCCTAGACCAACGAACCTACCAACGTCTAGTACAACATTGTAAATATAGATTGAAGTATTAATCTACGTCCCTTGTTTGTTAACAGTGAGGAAACATAGTTATCTGCCCAATGTGAGAATGATAAGGTCCCCTAAATATCTCGTAAAGAACAAAACAAAAACAAAAGAAAACAATCTGGATTTACATGAAAATCAGACGGATAATGTTGGGAATGACAGAGGCAGTTTTCATAGAGGTAGAGGTTACAGAACACTTGTTTCCTCGCATTTCGCCAGGGCCGATTGCCCCGACAGTCGGAAGTGGAACGCATCCCCCGAGGGTTCACATTGTATTTTTAGCGGCCGTTATTATGGCATTTGCAAGGATCCGAGGTAAATCAAATCAAGGTGTGAGTGTTTGAGACTTTTATATAAATATACTGGATCTACCGTTTTTGCTAGGCAACAACGCTCCATAAACATTTCCTCTGGCGTTGTCGCGTAGGAATATGATAATGTAATTGAATTTAGGGTTCTGAAACAAATACAGAAATATAGTTATTATTTGCATACCCATCTATATGGCAATGACCATTATCATATATTTACCTATATGTATAAGATCATCTATATGCCCATCTACGTTATCATTTCCATTGTCAGCTATAAAACATTATTATGCCAATATATGTTATAATCTATAACCCCATTTGTATGCCCTTCTATATTCTTATACAATTAATAACCGTTATGCCCATCTATATTTTCTTTTATAATCAACAGTAAAAGATATAGCCCAGACAACATACACATTTTCTGTTCAGAAATAGTTTTAAATCATCATCTAATACTCTAGTAAGAATATAATATTTTGACAACAGCACATGAGCTCTCCTGGCAAGGGAAATGATGATAAAAACTAAAAAAGGAAAATTTAACACGTCAAGAAGTTCAGTAATAAGTGTACAATAACATCGGTTAAGATATTGTAAGGCTGGTTATCAGCAAAAAAATGTCTATTTGTTTTAGCGTAATGTTTTCATATTAATCATCTTTTACATAGGTCGAGTTGCTGTTGCTAAATTGCTCTTGAAAATTGTAATTCTTTTAAAAAGCATCGTATTGTCAAACAGAAGTACACTTTTTTTCATGAAATATGTATTTCAGAAGTTGAATCTACGTTATGCAGAGATTACTATCTTATAAAACACAGATCACTACATTTCTCTATTTAACCATTATCAGTTGGTCTTATACTAAGACTTCAACAACTTGATGATTGTGCATCCTATCCCCTGGAATTATTGGATGCATGATTGGCTATTGTCTGTGTATGGTGTAAATAAACATAAAATTTTAAAACAATATCAAAAGAAATAAGAAAATCATAGAAGCTAAATTGGTTACTATATCGGTTTTGTTTATAAAGAGTCTTGCCTGCGTATTACATAAATGTCTGAGTAGCACATTTAACTCTTAACAAAAACAACAGTTTGTTTCAATATACTAGTTTATCAGCATTATATATTGGTATTGCTATCTACTTCATAAAAGAAGTCATCAACGGTTTACATGAAGAGTTTTAACTCAAAGCTGAATTCATTTATATAACGTTATGGTTGTCGCATATCAAATTACATCTTGAAATAGCATTATTCACGCAATCACTATACCATAAAAAACACTTAGTGGTTTGAAATTGATGGTCGGTTGAATTGCCTTTGAAAATATCATTTGATAAATATGTAATAATATAACATGTGTGCCTATTGATAGTTGCTGATGAACTGGATGATTTTTAAAACTTGTTCAATACATCTCACATCAAAACATTTGTGTATGCCTTATTAATGGCATTTGGAATGCATTTGTGGCTAAATGGAGATGATTGAGTTGGCTTATTTTCAACAAGAGCTCGTAACTGTTGAAAAAAAAACGCTTAGGGAAATCGCCGTCTAAAATACATCGTGTCGTAAGCGCTAAAAAAGCGATGATTCTGAATTTCAATGCTGTTGATGATTTAGTTATATTTCGTATTTCATTCTTTTTGTTGGTTTGTTTCTACTTTCGTATACTTTTTGAATGGTACGCTGATGATAGAATGTTTGGCTTGTCAATTGTATAACGCGTACTTTTAAGAATTTTAAAATAGCAAACAGAACTATTTGAATTACTTTTTATTGTTAGGACAATTGGCTATAGGGTAGTATATTAGTATGTATGCCCTTTCATCTGCCCTTTTATCTTCTTTACAATCAACGTTGATTTTTTTCAAAGTTTATAAACAATTAAAATGTGTTTTTTGACAACAGAAAAGCTACTTTTCTTCATGGTTTCTTTTAGCGAATCAACCAGATATACATTTATTTTGGCTACGTACAAACTCAGACTATATCTTAAAAGCTGAAGTTTTAACTGCACTAAACATTTGCACTACTTGTGTAATGATTGACGGTCTTTTAATGTTGAATAGTCAAATGAACATGTATTTCATTAATACCTTTACTCCAAATATCGTCAAATTGACGTGCATTTTCTTCACACCGTTACTTCAAATATCGTCAAATATATGAGTGAAGACTCATATATATATTCAAAAAACATAAACAAAATGTATAAAGATTTAGTTCTTGGAATGATCCATACCTCTTAGATAATATATTTGCAAAAGTGTTAGCATTTAAAGAAAATATTCATGATCATTATTAATTTTTAATTTTGTTAAAGTTCCTTTTTTTAATTGTTTATTGTCCTTCATGGCTGTGATTGTATAGAATAATCTTTAAGGTGTTTTGGGGTATTCGCTTCTTTATGTAAATGTTTCCGTATAACAGTAGACCAACCGAAAATAGAAAACATATATGATACAAAACTCATTTGATACATTTTCTCTGCACTGATTAACTTCTGTTGGAGAGGCTAGTCGAGTTCACAATGAACTATCGTGAAGGAGGAGACATAGCAGGAAGCTTTTCGGGGTACGTCATGGTATTTGGATCTCACCGTTTAGAATGAACGATGTGTTTGCACTGATTATCATTCAGATTTCCCATAGAATTGCTTGGCATTCAATTACTTTTTTTTTAATTACAGAACTCTTCGCATAAAACCACACATCTTAGGAGGTAGTATAAACACTATAAGTGAAGCGGGGCTATGCACGAACTCATCTTAATGCATTAAAATATTGCTGCCTCTAATGTTTGGGAGCTTCACATCGTCTTTTTAGGGGAGGGGAGGGGGCTTCCTTGTTAATTCATGAAAGAAAGAAATATGTTTGATAATAAGTCATGAGAAAAATGGGATAATGCTATTTGAGCAACACAGACTTTAATCTTACTATTGTTCGAGTTTTCATAAAAGCACCAACTTTGGCACAGATGTAGATAAATAAAGTATGTACATATTTTGATGTCGAGGAATCACCTAACTGTACTAAAACGGAATTGGCAGCAATTTTCCAAAACGGAAATATTTATTTATGTCTATAATCTAAAACAGGGTGGAACATATATGATGGGACAGGTATGATGGGACAAATATGATGGGACAGGTATGGTGGGACAAATATGATGGGACAGGTATGGTGGGACATGTGTGATTGAACAGGTATACCTTTTATCGGAATTTTGTGATAAAATTTTGCGATTCGGCCAGTTTATCCAGCCAAATTATGCAAATCAACAATTAAATGTGCATTGTCAAGCGCTAATTTGAATGAATTACAAGGGGTTAAGTTTATACTTTCAATTCAAGTATCTCATGCCATAAGATTTCACAAGTAATGATATAGACCAGGATGACACGTAAAGCCTTAACAAAACTATAAAATTAAAATTTCTTTTCATTTTGAGATAAAACGAAATTGCCCTGAATTATTTCTAGAATTTAGCCTTTTATTAAAGATGTCTGATACGTTATTAAAGTCCCTCAGAAAATCGTAAGAAATTCAGAGATAAGCAACACATTTTAGTCGATACTATCTAGATATAGTCATCATTTGTAAAACTTTGAAGAATAACTTAATTTACACATAAATTCTTCTCAAATCATTTATGACGTGTTTATTAAAACTTGTCAATTGAGATTAAATGCTACATCGTCTTCTGACTAGCTTTAAGTCATATCATGTGTCATGTCATTAGAAGGTTTAGATCGAAAGACTCAACACAAAGCTATAACTAAACCCAGATAAGAAATAATTGTGAATTTTAAAGTATTCGTTGTGATAACATAATGTCATCAACAGTTATAAATGGTGTAGAGTTAAAGTCTTTAAGCCTTCGACATAAACACTTTTTGTTTAAAAGTTAATAAAAACGTCTTGCCTTGTCCGTTGAAGGATAACTGTAGAAAATGTTTGAACGTCCATCATTGGCAGTTATAGGCTCGACATGATTTTATTCCACTTTTCCTGACAACAAGCGTAACTAACTACGAGGATTAGGGTCATTTGGGGACTTAATGGTCAAACACTCATTCACAGATGAAACGAGAAGTCGGGTCGAGTATGGCAGTAGAGGAATGTGTATAACCAATTTAGTGGCAAGAAAAGGGTCGATGAAGTCTTTAACTCTTACTATACACACTTGACTCATTACTATCAAGACACATCTGTTTCTTGTCTTTACTATGTGACCCAATATTAATATTTACTATCAATGCAGTCGAATAAAATATCAATCGCTTTAGCAGACCTGTTTGAACCGAGCGGACCAAGTGGACCTTAAGTAAACAATTCTAGTTGTGGCAGTAAAATGTTTATGTTATCTATTGATTGACATAAGCCAACGCAAAAAATATCCCAAAATAACACGGTTACAAGTTACATCAAAATTTTCATTGTATGGGTCATAAGGGTAATTACCTCTCTGACGTCACATTCATAAAAAATATATGACCATATCTCTGTATATTTACTCAGCAAAATGTATTTGAAACAAGACTTTAACAAAATGAATGTCATTTATAATTTGTAGAGTTATTAACTATGTACCAAAGCAAAATAGACAATCAGGCTTTTTGTTCTTGAAAGGTGACATAAAATATATTATTAATTGGTAATTATCCTAGACCACTCAGACCTGTATATTTATTTCATCGTTCTGGGTTGTAGCAAGAAATAATACATATTATTGGTTTTATATATTGTCTTATAACTTTCTTGACAAAAATATATTTATCATTAACTTGTAATTCACTTAAAACACGTAAAAGAGACAGTGAATTACATCATAACAAAAATACTTGGAAAACCATTCGTTTTACTATTCTTGTGTGCCTAACTTTGTGCTGTGTTTAGTTTGACAATTGGATTTATTAACTTTTAACACATTGCCAGTATCAGTATAATGGCGTGATACCGTGAGAAATTAATCTAATCGGACTGAGACAGTTAATTGTAAATAAGTGTATGATCCTTGTACAGGAGCATGTCAGTCAAAATATAAACACGTACTAACTCATTAACACTCATAAACCTGACACATAACATTTGAGGTACTCAGGTTGACATAGTTTGAGTTAAAGCTTTTGAATTTATCCCTCAGTTAAAAACCCCGTACTTAGAGTCAAAGCATGTATCAGTATCGGCAATGTGAAAGTTTTTGATAAAAAAAAAAGTCTGGGGATTGAAAACGTATGTTTTGTGAGTCATGGTTTACTATAATCATAATCCGCTTTCAACCTGTTATTCGCTTGACTGGTTGGGATACGAGTGTGACTCATAAACTAATCAGGAGGAATGTTTCAAATTTCAAATTGTTACATCTTAATGTTCAGCACCTTTAAAGAGGTTGCCTTGATACGTATCAATCAGATGAAAAAATATAATCACTTTGGGTTAATTTGTTGTACAAAAAATGTAATTTTTAGGTTATCAGCGTATATAGTAATATTGAGTAAAAAAAGCCTTTTCAGTTTCGCAGGCAATTCCTAGGCTTCATTTATTAGCATTAAATTAAACTAAATATGTTGTTCTTATTTAGAGTGTAGCTATTAATACATTGAAGTAACCATAAAAGTAAGGGTAAATTGAGTCGTACTGGTCGTACAAGTGAGTTAATGAGATTAAATAACTGCCTTTTATGAAGTAACCCTCATTTGCAAAAACCCTGCACGAATCAATAAACTATGAAAAGTTTGGCAAACTATGTTTTTAGGTTTCTAAATGTGTTTTCTAAAAATATATTGCAAACAATAACATTTTGTATTGTAAATTGACCAGTACAGGGGGTTTGACCAGCGGTATATTAGTGACGATTACATCATTTTATACGTAAGTACTAGTTTGCCTAACTTCTGTGCGAATCAGTATACAATGACATTTTTGGCAAATTATTTTTTAAGGTTCCAAAAGGTGATTTCTCACTTTCTAGTGTTCGCCCCTACTACTATGTGTTTATAGATATACCCAGACGTTCATTTAAGCTTTTTATGTTATTCGGTTAACTGTTAAAAAATGTTATAATATGTTTGACTTTGTTACTATATTCGAATAGAAACACTTACATTTTTGTATCAATGTGTGATTGCACACGCATGCACCAAACCTAGCAAAAGCAACCGGACGCACCTAATTTGCGCGCTAATGAGGTTAATTATAATCTTCTAAATTCATAGACGCTATGAACAACAGCTTATAAAAACAGTTAATAATAAAGGTTGTTTTAAAACTATGTTTTCTAAAACGGGGGATACGGCATATTGGCGCATAGTGGAGAAGTTGAGGTCTACATGGTGGTTAAAAAGTCAGCCAAATTCATGTTTTACTTCTTTTTATATTATACCCTGCTAAGACCGGTTAATTAGCCACTAATATATCATACAAGGATCTCAAAAGCTTATACCAACGGAAAGATGTTAAGATTTCTAGCTTATGCAAAAAACAAGTATCACCCAAGACACAATGATGAGACACTTTATTCAGATAGAATAAGCTGCAATAACCAAAGTCATTAAATCAAATGTCTTCAAGCTGTTCTGCTAATAACATGTTATTACAACAA